>CAXARG010000254.1:0-32279 GCA_963971235.1 Cryptus armator | reverse complement strand
TGCCATTCCATGCCATTCCATGCCATTCCATGCCATTCCATGCCATTCCATGCCATTCCATGCCATTCCATGCCATTCCATGCATTCCATGCCATTCCATGCCATTCCATGCCATCCCATGCCATTCCGTGCCATGCCGTGCCATGCCATTCCGTGCCATGCCGTGCCATGCCGTGCCATGCCGTGCCATGCCGTGCCATGCCGTGCCATGCCGTGCCATGCCGTGCCATGCCGGTGCCATGCCGTGCCATGCCGGTGCCATGCCGTGCCATGCCGGTGCCATGCCGTGCCATGCCGGTGCCATGCCGTGCCATGCCGGTGCCATGCCGTGCCATGCCGGTGCCATGCCGTGCCATGCCGGTGCCATGCCGTGCCATGCCGGTGCCATGCCGTGCCATGCCGGTGCCATGCCGTGCCATGCCGGTGCCATGCCGTGCCATGCCGGTGCCATGCCGTGCCATGCCGGTGCCATGTCGTGCCATGCCGGTGCCATGCCGTGCCATGCCGCTGCCATGCCGTGCCATGCCGGTGCCATGCCGTGCCATGCCGGTGCCATGCCGGGCCATGCCGGTGCCATGTCGTGCCATGCCGGTGCCATGCCGTGCCATGCCGTGCCATGCCGTGCCATGCCGTGCCATGCCGTGCCATGCCGTGCCATGCCGGTGCCATGCCGTGCCATGCCGGTGCCATGCCGTGCCATGCCGGTGCCATGCCGGTGCCATGCCGTGCCATGCCGGTGCCATGCCGTGCCATGCCGGTGCCATGCCCTGCCATGCCGGTGCCATGCCGTGCCATGCCGGTGCCATGCCGTGCCATGCCGGTGCCATGCCGTGCCATGCCGGTGCCATGCCGTGCCATGCCGGGTGCCATGCCGTGCCATGCCGGTGCCATGCCGTGCCATGCCGGTGCCATGCCGTGCCATGCCGGTGCCATGCCGTGCCATGCCGGTGCCATGCCGTGCCATGCCGGTGCCATGCCGTGCCATGCCGTGTCATGCCGTGCCATGCCGTGCCATGCCGTGCCATGCCGTGCCATCCGTGCCATGCCGTGCCATTCCGTGCCATTCCGTGCCATTCCGTGCCATTCCGTGCCATTCCGTGCCATTCCGTGCCATTCCGTGCCATTCCGTGCCATTCCGTGCCATTCCGTGCCATTCCGTGCCATTCCGTGCCATTCCGTGCCATTCCATGCCATTCCATGCCATTCCATGCCATTCCATGCCATTCCATGCCATTCCATGCCATTCCATGCCATTCCATGCCATTCCATGCCATTCCATGCCATTCCATGCCATTCCATGCCATTCCATGCCATTCCATGCCATTCCATGCCATTCCATGCCATTCCATGCCATTCAATGCCATTCCATGCCATTCCATGCCATTCCGTGCAATGCCGGTGCCATGCCGTGCCAAGCCGGTGCCATGCCGTGCCATGCCGTGCCATGCCGGTGCCATGCCGTGCCATGCCGGTGCCATGCCGTGCCATGCCGTGCCATGCCGGTGCCATGCCGTGCCATGCCGGTGCCATGCCGGTGCCATGCCGTGCCATGCCGTGCCATTCCATGCCATTCCATGCCATTCCATGCCATTCCATGCCATTCCATGCCATTCCATGCCATTCCATGCCATTCCATGCCATTCCATGCCATTCCATGCCATTCCATGCCATTCTATGCCATTCCATGCCATCCCATGCCATTCCGTGCCATGCCGTGCCATGCCATTCCGTGCCATGCCGTGCCATGCCGTGCCATGCCGTGCCATGCCGGTGCCATGCCGTGCCATGCCGGTGCCATGCCGTGCCATGCCGGTGCCATGCCGTGCCATGCCGGTGCCATGCCGTGCCATGCCGGTGCCATGCCGTGCCATGCCGGTGCCATGCCGTGCCATGCCGGTGCCATGCCGTGCCATGCCGGTGCCATGCCGTGCCATGCCGGTGCCATGCCGTGCCATGCCGGTGCCATGTCGTGCCATGCCGGTGCCATGTCGTGCCATGCCGGTGCCATGCCGTGCCATGCCGCTGCCATGCCGTGCCATGCCGGTGCCATGCCGTGCCATGCCGGTGCCATGCCGGGCCATGCCGGTGCCATGCCGTGCCATGCCGTGCCATGCCGTGCCATGCCGTGCCATGCCGTGCCATGCCGGTGCCATGCCGTGCCATGCCGGTGCCATGCCGTGCCATGCCGGTGCCATGCCGTGCCATGCCGGTGCCATGCCGTGCCATGCCGGTGCCATGCCGTGCCATGCCGGTGCCATGCCGTGCCATGCCGGTGCCATGCCGTGCCATGCCGGTGCCATGCCGTGCCATGCCGGTGCCATGCCGGTGCCATGCCGTGCCATGCCGGTGCCATGCCGTGCCATGCCGTGCCATGCCGGTGCCATGCCGTGCCATGCCGGTGCCATGCCGTGCCATGCCGGTGCCATGCCGTGCCATGCCGGTGCCATGCCGTGCCATGCCGGTGCCATGCCGTGCCATGCCGGTGCCATGCCGTGCCATGCCGGTGCCATGCCGTGCCATGCCGGTGCCATGCCGTGCCATGCCGGTGCCATGCCGTGCCATGCCGGTGCCATGCCGTGCCATGCCGGTGCCATGCCGTGCCATGCCGGTGCCATGCCGTGCCATGCCGGTGCCATGCCGTGCCATGCCGGTGCCATGCCGTGCCATGCCGGTGCCATGCCGTGCCATGCCGGTGCCATGCCGTGCCATGCCGGTGCCATGCCGGTGCCATGCCGTGCCATGCCGGTGCCATGCCGTGCCATGCCGGTGCCATGCCGTGCCATGCCGGTGCCATGCCGTGCCATGCCGGTGCCATGCCGTGCCATGCCGTGTCATGCCGTGCCATGCCGTGCCATGCCGTGCCATGCCGTGCCATGCCGTGCCATTCCGTGCCATGCCGTGCCATTCCGTGCCATTCCGTGCCATTCCGTGCCATTCCGTGCCATTCCGTGCCATTCCGTGCCATTCCGTGCCATTCCGTGCCATTCCATGCCATTCCGTGCCATTCCATGCCATTCCATGCCATTCCATGCCATTCCATGCCATTCCATGCCATTCCATGCCATTCCATGCCATTCCATGCCATTCCATGCCATTCCATGCCATTCCATGCCATTCCATGCCATTCCATGCCATTCCATGCCATTCCATGCCATTCCATGCCATTCCATGCCATTCCATGCCATTCCATGCCATTCCATGCCATTCCATGCCATTCCATGCCATTCCATGCCATTCCATGCCATTCCATGCCATTCAATGCCATTCCATGCCATTCCATGCCATTCCGTGCAATGCCGGTGCCATGCCGTGCCAAGCCGGTGCCATGCCGTGCCATGCCGTGCCATGCCGGTGCCATGCCGTGCCATGCCGTGCCCTGCCGGTGCCATGCCGTGCCATGCCGGTGCCATGCCGGTGCCATGCCGTGCCATGCCGTGCCATTCCATGCCATTCCATGCCATTCCATGCCATTCCATGCCATTCCATGCCATTCCATGCCATTCCATGCCATTCCATGCCATTCCATGCCATTCCATGCCATTCCATGCCATTCCATGCCATTCCATGCCATTCCATGCCATTCCATGCCATTCCATGCCATTCCATGCCATTCCATGCCATTCCATGCCATTCCATGCCATTCCATGCCATTCCATGCCATTCCATGCCATTCCATGCCATTCCATGCCATTCCATGCCATTCCATGCCATTCCATGCCATTCCATGCCATTCCATGCCATTCCATGCCATTCCATGCCATTCCATGCCATTCCATGCCATTCCATGCCATTCCATGCCATTCCATGCCATTCCATGCCATTCCATGCCATTCCATGCCATTCCATGCCATTCCATGCCATTCCATGCCATTCCATGCCATTCCATGCCATTCCATGCCATTCCATGCCATTCCATGCCATTCCATGCCATTCCATGCCATTCCATGCCATTCCATGCCATTCCATGCCATTCCATGCCATTCCATGCCATTCCATGCCATTCCATGCCATTCCATGCCATTCCATGCCATTCCATGCCATTCCATGCCATTCCATGCCATTCCATGCCATTCCATGCCATTCCATGCCATTCCATGCCATTCCATGCCATTCCATGCCATTCCATGCCATTCCATGCCATTCCATGCCATTCCATGCCATTCCATGCCATTCCATGCCATTCCATGCCATTCCATGCCATTCCATGCCATTCCATGCCATTCCATGCCATTCCATGCCATTCCATGCCATTCCATGCCATTCCATGCCATTCCATGCCATTCCATGCCATTCCATGCCATTCCATGCCATTCCATGCCATTCCATGCCATTCCATGCCATTCCATGCCATTCCATGCCATTCCATGCCATTCCATGCCATTCCATGCCATTCCATGCCATTCCATGCCATTCAATGCCATTCCATGCCATTCCATGCCATTCCATGCCATTCCATGCCATTCCATGCCATTCCATGCCATTCAATGCCGTGCCATGCCGGTGCCATGCCGTGCCATGCCGTGCCATGCCGTGCCATGCCGTGCCATGCCGTGCCATGCCGTGCCATGCCGTGCCATGCCGTGCCATGCCGTGCCATGCCGTGCCATGCCGTGCCATGCCGGTGCCATGCCGTGCCATGCCGGTGCCATGCCGTGCCATGCCGGTGCCATGCCGTGCCATGCCGGTGCCATGCCGTGCCATGCCGTGCCATGCCGTGCCATGCCGTGCCATGCCGGTGCCATGCCGTGCCATGCCGGTGCCATGCCGTGCCATGCCGGTGCCATGCCGTGCCATGCCGGTGCCATGCCGTGCCATGCCGTGCCATGCCGTGCCATGCCGTGCCATGCCGTGCCATGCCGTGCCATGCCGTGCCATGCCGTGCCATTCCGTGCCATGCCGTGCCATTCCGTGCCATTCCGTGCCATTCCGTGCCATTCCGTGCCATGCCGGTGCCATGCCGTGCCATGCCGTGCCATGCCGGTGCCATGCCGTGCCATGCCGGTGCCATGCCGTGCCATGCCGTGCCATGCCGTGCCATGCCGTGCCATGCCGTGCCATTCCGTGCCATTCCGTGCCATTCCATGCCATTCCATGCCATTCCATGCCATTCCATGCCATTCCATGCCATTCCATGCCATTCCATGCCATTCCATGCCATTCCATGCCATTCCATGCCATTCCATGCCATTCCATGCCATTCCATGCCATTCCATGCCATTCCATGCCATTCCATGCCATTCCATGCCATTCCATGCCATTCCATGCCATTCCATGCCATTCCATGCCATTCCATGCCATTCCATGCCATTCCATGCCATTCCATGCCATTCCATGCCATTCCATGCCATTCCATGCCATTCCATGCCATTCCATGCCATTCCATGCCATTCCATGCCATTCCATGCCATTCCATGCCATTCCATGCCATTCCATGCCATTCCATGCCATTCCATGCCATTCCATGCCATTCCATGCCATTCCATGCCATTCCATGCCATTCCATGCCATTCCATGCCATTCCATGCCATTCCATGACATTCCATGCCATTCCATGCCATTCCATGCCATTCCATGCCATTCCATGCCATTCCATGCCATTCCATGCCATTCCATGACATTCCATGACATTCCATGACATTCCATGCCATTCCATGCCATTCCATGCCATTCCATGCCATTCCATGCCATTCCATGCCATTCCATGCCATTCCATGCCATTCCATGCCATTCCATGCCATTCCATGCCATTCCATGCCATTCCATGCCATTCCATGCCATTCCATGCCATTCCATGCCATTCCATGCCATTCCATGCCATTCCATGCCATTCCATGCCATTCCATGCCATTCCATGCCATTCCATGCCATTCCATGCCATTCCATGCCATTCCATGCCATTCCATGCCATTCCATGCCATTCCATGCCATTCCATGCCATTCCATGCCATTCCATGCCATTCCATGCCATTCCATGCCATTCCATGCATTTCCATGCCATTCCATGCCATTCCATGCCATTCCATGCCATTCCATGCCATTCCATGCCATTCCATGCCATTCCATGCCATTCAATGCCATTCCATGCCGGTGCCATGCCGTGCCATGCCGTGCCATGCCGTGCCATGCCGGTGCCATGCCGTGCCATGCCGGTGCCATGCCGTGCCATGCCGGTGCCATGCCGTGCCATGCCGTGCCATGCCGTGCCATTCCATGCCATTCCGTGCCATTCCATGCCATTCCATGCCATTCCATGCCATTCCATGCCATTCCATGCCATTCCATGCCATTCCATGCCATTCCATGCCATTCCATGCCATCCCATGCCATTCAATGCCATTCCATGCCATTCCATGCCATTCCGTGCAATGCCGGTGCCATGCCGTGCCATGCCGGTGCCATGCCGGTGCCATGCCGTGCCATGCCGGTGCCATGCCGTGCCATGCCGGTGCCATGCCGTGCCATGCCATTCAATGCCGTGCCATGCCGGTGCCATGCCATTCCATGCCATTCCATGCCATTCCATGCCATTCCATGCCATTCCATGCCATTCCATGCCATTCCATGCCATGCCGGTGCCATGCCGTGCCATGCCGGTGCCATGCCGTGCCATGCCGGTGCCATGCCGTGCCATGCCGGTGCCATGCCGGTGCCATGCCGTGCCATGCCGTGCCATGCCGTGCCATGCCGTGCCATGCCGGTGCCATGCCGTGCCATGCCGGTGCCATGCCGTGCCATGCCGGTGCCATGCCGTGCCATGCCGGTGCCATGCCGTGCCATGCCGGTGCCATGCCGTGCCATGCCGGTGCCATGCCGGTGCCATGCCGTGCCATGCCGGTGCCATGCCGTGCCATGCCGGTGCCATGCCGTGCCATGCCGGTGCCATGCCGTGCCATGCCGGTGCCATGCCGTGCCATGCCGTGCCATGCCGGTGCCATGCCGTGCCATGCCGTGCCATTCCGTGCCATTCCGTGCCATTCCGTGCCATTCCGTGCCATTCCGTGCCATTCCGTGCCATTCCATGCCATTCCGTGCCATTCCATGCCATTCCATGCCATTCCATGCCATTCCATGCCATTCCATGCCATTCCATGCCATTCCATGCCATTCCATGCCATTCCATGCCATTCCATGCCATTCCATGCCATTCCATGCCATTCCATGCCATTCCATGCCATTCCATGCCATTCCATGCCATTCCATGCCATTCCATGCCATTCCATGCCATTCCATGCCATTCCATGCCATTCCATGCCATTCCATGCCATTCCATGCCATTCCATGCCATTCCATGCCATTCCATGCCATTCCATGCCATTCCATGCCATTCCATGCCATTCCATGCCATTCCATGCCATTCCATGCCATTCCATGCCATTCCATGCCATTCCATGCCATTCCATGCCATTCCATGCCATTCCATGCCATTCCATGCCATTCCATGCCATTCCATGCCATTCCATGCCATTCCATGCCATTCCATGCCATTCCATGCCATTCCATGCCATTCCATGCCATTCCATGCCATTCCATGCCATTCCATGCCATTCCATGCCATTCCATGCCATTCCATGCCATTCCATGCCATTCCATGCCATTCCATGCCATTCCATGCCATTCCATGCCATTCCATGCCATTCCATGCCATTCCATGCCATTCCATGCCATTCCATGCCATTCCATGCCATTCAATGCCATTCCATGCCGGTGCCATGCCGTGCCATGCCGTGCCATGCCGTGCCATGCCGGTGCCATGCCGTGCCATGCCGGTGCCATGCCGTGCCATGCCGGTGCCATGCCGTGCCATGCCGGTGCCATGCCGTGCCATGCCGGTGCCATGCCGTGCCATGCCGGTGCCATGCCGGTGCCATGCCGGTGCCATGCCGTGCCATGCCGGTGCCATGCCGTGCCATGCCGGTGCCATGCCGTGCCATGCCGGTGCCATGCCGTGCCATGCCGGTGCCATGCCGTGCCATGCCGTGCCATGCCGTGCCATGCCGGTGCCATGCCGTGCCATGCCGTGCCATTCCGTGCCATGCCGTGCCATTCCGTGCCATTCCGTGCCATTCCGTGCCATTCCATGCCATTCCATGCCATTCCATGCCATTCCATGCCATTCCATGCCATTCCATGCCATTCCATGCCATTCCATGCCATTCCATGCCATTCCATGCCATTCCATGCCATTCCATGCCATTCCATGCCATTCCATGCCATTCCATGCCATTCCATGCCATTCCATGCCATTCCATGCCATTCAATGCCATTCCATGCCATTCCATGCCATTCCGTGCAATGCCGGTGCCATGCCGTGCCAAGCCGGTGCCATGCCGTGCCATGCCGGTGCCATGCCGTGCCATGCCGTGCCATGCCGTGCCATGCCGGTGCCATGCCGTGCCATGCCGGTGCCATGCCGTGCCATGCCGGTGCCATGCCGTGCCATGCCGTGCCATGCCGGTGCCATGCCGTGCCATGCCGGTGCCATGCCGTGCCCTGCCGGTGCCATGCCGTGCCATGCCGGTGCCATGCCGTGCCATGCCGTGCCATGCCGGTGCCATGCCGTGCCATGCCGGTGCCATGCCGTGCCATGCCGTGCCATGCCGTGCCATGCCGTGCCATTCCGTGCCATTCCGTGCCATTCCGTGCCATTCCGTGCCATTCCGTGCCATTCCGTGCCATTCCATGCCATTCCATGCCATTCCATGCCATTCCATGCCATTCCATGCCATTCCATGCCATTCCATGCCATTCCATGCCATTCCATGCCATTCCATGCCATTCCATGCCATTCCATGCCATTCCATGCCATTCCATGCCATTCCATGCCATTCCATGCCATTCCATGCCATTCCATGCCATTCCATGCCATTCCATGCCATTCCATGCCATTCCATGCCATTCCATGCCATTCCATGCCATTCCATGCCATTCCATGCCATTCCATGCCATTCCATGCCATTCCATGCCATTCCATGCCATTCCATGCCATTCCATGCCATTCCATGCCATTCCATGCCATTCCATGCCATTCCATGCCATTCCATGCCATTCCATGCCATTCCATGCCATTCCATGCCATTCCATGCCATTCCGTGCAATGCCGGTGCCATGCCGTGCCATGCCGGTGCCATGCCGTGCCATGCCGGTGCCATGCCGGTGCCATGCCGGTGCCATGCCGTGCCATGCCGGTGCCATGCCGGTGCCATGCCGTGCCATGCCGGTGCCATGCCGTGCCATGCCGGTGCCATGCCGTGCCATGCCGGTGCCATGCCGTGCCATGCCGGTGCCATGCCGTGCCATGCCGGTGCCATGCCGTGCCATGCCGGTGCCATGCCGGTGCCATGCCGTGCCATGCCGGTGCCATGCCGTGCCATGCCGTGCCATTCCGTGCCATGCCGTGCCATTCCGTGCCATTCCGTGCCATTCCGTGCCATTCCGTGCCATTCCGTGCCATTCCATGCCATTCCGTGCCATTCCATGCCATTCCGTGCCATTCCATGCCATTCCGTGCCATTCCATGCCATTCCGTGCCATTCCATGCCATTCCGTGCCATTCCATGCCATTCCGTGCCATTCCATGCCATTCCATGCCATTCCATGCCATTCCATGCCATTCCATGCCATTCCATGCCATTCCATGCCATTCCATGCCATTCCATGCCATTCCATGCCATTCCATGCCATTCCATGCCATTCCATGCCATTCCATGCCATTCCATGCCATTCCATGCCATTCCATGCCATTCCATGCCATTCCATGCCATTCCATGCCATTCCATGCCATTCCATGCCATTCCATGCCATTCCATGCCATTCCATGCCATTCCATGCCATTCCATGCCATTCCATGCCATTCCATGCCATTCCATGCCATTCCATGCCATTCCATGCCATTCCATGCCATTCCATGCCATTCCATGCCATTCCATGCCATTCCATGCCATTCCATGCCATTCCACGCCATTCCATGCCATTCCACGCCATTCCATGCCATTCCATGCCATTCCACGCCATTCCATGCCATTCCATGCCATTCCATGCCATTCCATGCCATTCCATGCCATTCCATGCCATTCCATGCCATTCCATGCCATTCCATGCCATTCCATGCCATTCCATGCCATTCCATGCCATTCCATGCCATTCCATGCCATTCCATGCCATTCAATGCCATTCCATGCCATTCCATGCCATTCCATGCCATTCCATGCCATTCAATGCCATTCCATGCCATTCCATGCCATTCCATGCCATTCAATGCCGTGCCATGCCGGTGCCATGCCGTGCCATGCCGTGCCATGCCGGTGCCATGCCGTGCCATGCCGGTGCCATGCCGTGCCATGCCGGTGCCATGCCGTGCCATGCCGTGCCATGCCGGTGCCATGCCGTGCCATGCCGGTGCCATGCCGTGCCATGCCGTGCCATGCCGTGCCATGCCGTGCCATGCCGTGCCATGCCGGTGCCATGCCGTGCCATGCCGTGCCATGCCGGTGCCATGCCGTGCCATGCCGTGCCATTCCGTGCCATGCCGTGCCATTCCGTGCCATGCCGTGCCATTCCGTGCCATTCCGTGCCATTCCGTGCCATTCCGTGCCATTCCGTGCCATTCCGTGCCATTCCGTGCCATTCCGTGCCATTCCGTGCCATTCCGTGCCATTCCATGCCATTCCATGCCATTCCATGCCATTCCATGCCATTCCATGCCATTCCATGCCATTCCATGCCATTCCATGCCATTCCATGCCATTCCGTGCAATGCCGGTGCCATGCCGTGCCATGCCGGTGCCATGCCGTGCCATGCCGTGCCATGCCGGTGCCATGCCGTGCCATGCCGGTGCCATGCCGTGCCATTCCATGCCATTCCGTGCCATTCCATGCCATTCCATGCCATTCCATGCCATTCCATGCCATTCCATGCCATTCCATGCCATTCCATGCCATTCCATGCCATTCCATGCCATTCCATGCCATTCCATGCCATTCCACGCCATTCCATGCCATTCCATGCCATTCCATGCCATTCCATGCCATTCCATGCCATTCCATGCCATTCCATGCCATTCCATGCCATTCCATGCCATTCCATGCCATTCCATGCCATTCCATGCCATTCCATGCCATTCCATGCCATTCCGTGCCATTCCATGCCATTCCGTGCCATTCCGTGCCATTCCGTGCCATTCCGTGCCATTCCGTGCCATTCCGTGCCATTCCGTGCCATTCCGTGCCATTCCGTGCCATTCCGTGCCATTCCGTGCCATTCCGTGCCATTCCGTGCCATTCCGTGCCATTCCGTGCCATTCCGTGCCATTCCGTGCCATTCCGTGCCATTCCGTGCCATTCCGTGCCATTCCGTGCCATTCCGTGCCATTCCGTGCCATTCCGTGCCATTCCGTGCCATTCCGTGCCATTCCGTGCCATTCCGTGCCATTCCGTGCCATTCCGTGCCATTCCGTGCCATTCCGTGCCATTCCGTGCCATTCCGTGCCATTCCGTGCCATTCCGTGCCATTCCGTGCCATTCCATGCCATTCCATGCCATTCCATGCCATTCCATGCCATTCCATGCCATTCCATGCCATTCCATGCCATTCCATGCCATTCCATGCCATTCCATGCCATTCCATGCCATTCCATGCCATCCCATGCCATTCAATGCCATTCCGTGCAATGCCGGTGCCATGCCGTGCCATGCCGGTGCCATGCCGTGCCATGCCGGTGCCATGCCGGTGCCATGCCGTGCCATGCCGTGCCATGCCGGTGCCATGCCGTGCCATGCCGGTGCCATGCCGTGCCATGCCGGTGCCATGCCGTGCCATGCCGGTGCCATGCCGTGCCATGCCGGTGCCATGCCGTGCCATGCCGGTGCCATGCCGTGCCATGCCGGTGCCATGCCGTGCCATGCCGGTGCCATGCCGTGCCATGCCGGTGCCATGCCGTGCCATGCCGGTGCCATGCCGTGCCATGCCGGTGCCATGCCGGTGCCATGCCGTGCCATGCCGGTGCCATGCCGTGCCATGCCGGTGCCATGCCGTGCCATGCCGGTGCCATGCCGGTGCCATGCCGGTGCCATGCCGTGCCATGCCGGTGCCATGCCGTGCCATGCCGGTGCCATGCCGTGCCATGCCGGTGCCATGCCGTGCCATGCCGGTGCCATGCCGTGCCATGCCGTGCCATGCCGTGCCATGCCGGTGCCATGCCGTGCCATGCCGTGCCATTCCGTGCCATGCCGTGCCATTCCGTGCCATTCCGTGCCATTCCGTGCCATTCCATGCCATTCCATGCCATTCCATGCCATTCCATGCCATTCCATGCCATTCCATGCCATTCCATGCCATTCCATGCCATTCCATGCCATTCCATGCCATTCCATGCCATTCCATGCCATTCCATGCCATTCCATGCCATTCCATGCCATTCAATGCCATTCCATGCCATTCCATGCCATTCCGTGCAATGCCGGTGCCATGCCGTGCCAAGCCGGTGCCATGCCGTGCCATGCCGGTGCCATGCCGTGCCATGCCGTGCCATGCCGTGCCATGCCGGTGCCATGCCGTGCCATGCCGGTGCCATGCCGTGCCATGCCGTGCCATGCCGGTGCCATGCCGTGCCATGCCGGTGCCATGCCGTGCCCTGCCGGTGCCATGCCGTGCCATGCCGGTGCCATGCCGTGCCATGCCGTGCCATGCCGGTGCCATGCCGTGCCATGCCGGTGCCATGCCGTGCCATGCCGTGCCATGCCGTGCCATGCCGTGCCATTCCGTGCCATTCCGTGCCATTCCGTGCCATTCCGTGCCATTCCGTGCCATTCCATGCCATTCCATGCCATTCCATGCCATTCCATGCCATTCCATGCCATTCCATGCCATTCCATGCCATTCCATGCCATTCCATGCCATTCCATGCCATTCCATGCCATTCCATGCCATTCCATGCCATTCCATGCCATTCCATGCCATTCCATGCCATTCCATGCCATTCCATGCCATTCCATGCCATTCCATGCCATTCCATGCCATTCCATGCCATTCCATGCCATTCCATGCCATTCCATGCCATTCCATGCCATTCCATGCCATTCCATGCCATTCCATGCCATTCCATGCCATTCCATGCCATTCCATGCCATTCCATGCCATTCCATGCCATTCCATGCCATTCCATGCCATTCCATGCCATTCCATGCCATTCCATGCCATTCCATGCCATTCCATGCCATTCCATGCCATTCCATGCCATTCCATGCCATTCCATGCCATTCCATGCCATTCCATGCCATTCCATGCCATTCCATGCCATTCCATGCCATTCCATGCCATTCCATGCCATTCCATGCCATTCCATGCCATTCCATGCCATTCCATGCCATTCCATGCCATTCCATGCCATTCCATGCCATTCCATGCCATTCCATGCCATTCCATGCCATTCCATGCCATTCCATGCCATTCCATGCCATTCCATGCCATTCCATGCCATTCCGTGCAATGCCGGTGCCATGCCGTGCCATGCCGGTGCCATGCCGTGCCATGCCGGTGCCATGCCGGTGCCATGCCGGTGCCATGCCGTGCCATGCCGGTGCCATGCCGGTGCCATGCCGTGCCATGCCGGTGCCATGCCGTGCCATGCCGGTGCCATGCCGTGCCATGCCGGTGCCATGCCGTGCCATGCCGGTGCCATGCCGTGCCATGCCGGTGCCATGCCGTGCCATGCCGGTGCCATGCCGTGCCATGCCGGTGCCATGCCGGTGCCATGCCGTGCCATGCCGGTGCCATGCCGTGCCATGCCGTGCCATTCCGTGCCATGCCGTGCCATTCCGTGCCATTCCGTGCCATTCCATGCCATTCCGTGCCATTCCATGCCATTCCGTGCCATTCCATGCCATTCCGTGCCATTCCATGCCATTCCGTGCCATTCCATGCCATTCCGTGCCATTCCATGCCATTCCGTGCCATTCCATGCCATTCCATGCCATTCCATGCCATTCCATGCCATTCCATGCCATTCCATGCCATTCCATGCCATTCCATGCCATTCCATGCCATTCCATGCCATTCCATGCCATTCCATGCCATTCCATGCCATTCCATGCCATTCCATGCCATTCCATGCCATTCCATGCCATTCCATGCCATTCCATGCCATTCCATGCCATTCCATGCCATTCCATGCCATTCCATGCCATTCCATGCCATTCCATGCCATTCCATGCCATTCCATGCCATTCCATGCCATTCCATGCCATTCCATGCCATTCCATGCCATTCCACGCCATTCCATGCCATTCCATGCCATTCCATGCCATTCCACGCCATTCCATGCCATTCCATGCCATTCCATGCCATTCCACGCCATTCCATGCCATTCCATGCCATTCCATGCCATTCCATGCCATTCCATGCCATTCCATGCCATTCCATGCCATTCCATGCCATTCCATGCCATTCCATGCCATTCCATGCCATTCCATGCCATTCCATGCCATTCCATGCCATTCCATGCCATTCCATGCCATTCAATGCCATTCCATGCCATTCCATGCCATTCCATGCCATTCCATGCCATTCAATGCCATTCCATGCCATTCCATGCCATTCCATGCCATTCAATGCCGTGCCATGCCGGTGCCATGCCGTGCCATGCCGTGCCATGCCGTGCCATGCCGGTGCCATGCCGTGCCATGCCGGTGCCATGCCGTGCCATGCCGGTGCCATGCCGTGCCATGCCGGTGCCATGCCGTGCCATGCCGGTGCCATGCCGTGCCATGCCGGTGCCATGCCGTGCCATGCCGTGCCATGCCGGTGCCATGCCGTGCCATGCCGGTGCCATGCCGTGCCATGCCGTGCCATGCCGTGCCATGCCGTGCCATGCCGTGCCATGCCGGTGCCATGCCGTGCCATGCCGGTGCCATGCCGTGCCATGCCGGTGCCATGCCGTGCCATGCCGGTGCCATGCCGTGCCATGCCGGTGCCATGCCGGTGCCATGCCGTGCCATGCCGGTGCCATGCCGTGCCATGCCGTGCCATTCCGTGCCATGCCGTGCCATTCCGTGCCATTCCGTGCCATTCCGTGCCATTCCGTGCCATTCCATGCCATTCCGTGCCATTCCATGCCATTCCGTGCCATTCCATGCCATTCCGTGCCATTCCATGCCATTCCGTGCCATTCCATGCCATTCCGTGCCATTCCATGCCATTCCGTGCCATTCCATGCCATTCCATGCCATTCCATGCCATTCCATGCCATTCCATGCCATTCCATGCCATTCCATGCCATTCCATGCCATTCCATGCCATTCCATGCCATTCCATGCCATTCCATGCCATTCCATGCCATTCCATGCCATTCCATGCCATTCCATGCCATTCCATGCCATTCCATGCCATTCCATGCCATTCCATGCCATTCCATGCCATTCCACGCCATTCCATGCCATTCCATGCCATTCCATGCCATTCCACGCCATTCCATGCCATTCCATGCCATTCCATGCCATTCCATGCCATTCCATGCCATTCCATGCCATTCCATGCCATTCCATGCCATTCCATGCCATTCCATGCCATTCCATGCCATTCCATGCCATTCCATGCCATTCCATGCCATTCCATGCCATTCCATGCCATTCCATGCCATTCCATGCCATTCCATGCCATTCAATGCCATTCCATGCCATTCCATGCCATTCCATGCCATTCCATGCCATTCAATGCCATTCCATGCCATTCCATGCCATTCCATGCCATTCAATGCCGTGCCATGCCGGTGCCATGCCGTGCCATGCCGTGCCATGCCGTGCCATGCCGGTGCCATGCCGTGCCATGCCGGTGCCATGCCGTGCCATGCCGGTGCCATGCCGTGCCATGCCGGTGCCATGCCGTGCCATGCCGTGCCATGCCGGTGCCATGCCGTGCCATGCCGGTGCCATGCCGTGCCATGCCGGTGCCATGCCGTGCCATGCCGGTGCCATGCCGTGCCATGCCGGTGCCATGCCGTGCCATGCCGGTGCCATGCCGTGCCATGCCGGTGCCATGCCGTGCCATGCCGGTGCCATGCCGTGCCATGCCGGTGCCATGCCGTGCCATGCCGGTGCCATGCCGGTGCCATGCCGTGCCATGCCGTGCCATGCCGTGCCATGCCGTGCCATGCCGTGCCATGCCGGTGCCATGCCGTGCCATGCCGGTGCCATGCCGTGCCATGCCGGTGCCATGCCGTGCCATGCCGGTGCCATGCCGTGCCATGCCGGTGCCATGCCGTGCCATGCCGGTGCCATGCCGGTGCCATGCCGTGCCATGCCGGTGCCATGCCGTGCCATGCCGGTGCCATGCCGTGCCATGCCGGTGCCATGCCGTGCCATGCCGTGCCATGCCGGTGCCATGCCGTGCCATGCCGTGCCATTCCGTGCCATTCCGTGCCATTCCGTGCCATTCCGTGCCATTCCGTGCCATTCCGTGCCATTCCATGCCATTCCGTGCCATTCCATGCCATTCCATGCCATTCCGTGCCATTCCATGCCATTCCATGCCATTCCATGCCATTCCATGCCATTCCATGCCATTCCATGCCATTCCATGCCATTCCATGCCATTCCATGCCATTCCATGCCATTCCATGCCATTCCATGCCATTCCATGCCATTCCATGCCATTCCATGCCATTCCATGCCATTCCATGCCATTCCATGCCATTCCATGCCATTCCATGCCATTCCATGCCATTCCATGCCATTCCATGCCATTCCATGCCATTCCATGCCATTCCATGCCATTCCATGCCATTCCATGCCATTCCATGCCATTCCATGCCATTCCATGCCATTCCATGCCATTCCATGCCATTCCATGCCATTCCATGCCATTCCATGCCATTCCATGCCATTCCATGCCATTCCATGCCATTCCATGCCATTCCATGCCATTCCATGCCATTCCATGCCATTCCATGCCATTCCATGCCATTCCATGCCATTCCATGCCATTCCATGCCATTCCATGCCATTCCATGCCATTCCATGCCATTCAATGCCATTCCATGCCGGTGCCATGCCGTGCCATGCCGTGCCATGCCGTGCCATGCCGGTGCCATGCCGTGCCATGCCGGTGCCATGCCGTGCCATGCCGGTGCCATGCCGTGCCATGCCGTGCCATGCCGTGCCATTCCATGCCATTCCGTGCCATTCCATGCCATTCCGTGCCATTCCATGCCATTCCATGCCATCCCATGCCATTCAATGCCATTCCATGCCATTCCATGCCATTCCGTGCAATGCCGGTGCCATGCCGTGCCATGCCGGTGCCATGCCGGTGCCATGCCGTGCCATGCCGGTGCCATGCCGTGCCATGCCATTCAATGCCGTGCCATGCCGGTGCCATGCCGTGCCATGCCGTGCCATGCCGGTGCCATGCCGTGCCATGCCGGTGCCATGCCGTGCCATGCCGTGCCATGCCGTGCCATGCCGGTGCCATGCCGTGCCATGCCGGTGCCATGCCGTGCCATGCCGGTGCCATGCCGTGCCATGCCGGTGCCATGCCGTGCCATGCCGGTGCCATGCCGTGCCATGCCGGTGCCATGCCGTGCCATGCCGGTGCCATGCCGTGCCATGCCGGTGCCATGCCGTGCCATGCCGGTGCCATGCCGTGCCATGCCGGTGCCATGCCGTGCCATGCCGGTGCCATGCCGTGCCATGCCGGTGCCATGCCGTGCCATGCCGGTGCCATGCCGTGCCATGCCGTGCCATGCCGGTGCCATGCCGGTGCCATGCCGTGCCATGCCGGTGCCATGCCGGTGCCATGCCGTGCCATGCCGGTGCCATGCCGTGCCATGCCGGTGCCATGCCGTGTCATGCCGGTGCCATGCCGTGCCCTGCCGGTGCCATGCCGTGCCATGCCGGTGCCATGCCGTGCCATGCCGGTGCCATGCCGGTGCCATGCCGTGCCATGCCGGTGCCATGCCGTGCCATGCCGTGCCATGCCGTGCCATGCCGTGCCATTCCGTGCCATTCCGTGCCATTCCGTGCCATTCCGTGCCATTCCGTGCCATTCCGTGCCATTCCATGCCATTCCATGCCATTCCATGCCATTCCATGCCATTCCATGCCATTCCATGCCATTCCATGCCATTCCATGCCATTCCATGCCATTCCATGCCATTCCATGCCATTCCATGCCATTCCATGCCATTCCATGCCATTCCATGCCATTCCATGCCATTCCATGCCATTCCATGCCATTCCATGCCATTCCATGCCATTCCATGCCATTCCATGCCATTCCTTGCCATTCCATGCCATTCCATGCCATTCCATGCCATTCCATGCCATTCCATGCCATTCCATGCCATTCCATGCCATTCCATGCCATTCCATGCCATTCCATGCCATTCCATGCCATTCCATGCCATTCCATGCCATTCCATGCCATTCCGTGCCATTCCGTGCCATTCCGTGCCATTCCGTGCCATTCCGTGCCATTCCGTGCCATTCCGTGCCATTCCGTGCCATTCCGTGCCATTCCGTGCCATTCCGTGCCATTCCGTGCCATTCCGTGCCATTCCGTGCCATTCCGTGCCATTCCGTGCCATTCCGTGCCATTCCGTGCCATTCCGTGCCATTCCGTGCCATTCCGTGCCATTCCGTGCCATTCCGTGCCATTCCGTGCCATTCCGTGCCATTCCGTGCCATTCCGTGCCATTCCGTGCCATTCCGTGCCATTCCGTGCCATTCCGTGCCATTCCGTGCCATTCCGTGCCATTCCGTGCCATTCCGTGCCATTCCGTGCCATTCCGTGCCATTCCGTGCCATTCCGTGCCATTCCGTGCCATTCCGTGCCATTCCGTGCCATTCCGTGCCATTCCGTGCCATTCCGTGCCATTCCGTGCCATTCCGTGCCATTCCGTGCCATTCCGTGCCATTCCGTGCCATTCCGTGCCATTCCATGCCATTCCATGCCATTCCATGCCATTCCATGCCATTCCATGCCATTCCATGCCATTCCATGCCATTCCATGCCATTCCATGCCATTCCATGCCATTCCATGCCATTCCATGCCATTCCATGCCATTCCATGCCATCCCATGCCATTCAATGCCATTCCGTGCAATGCCGGTGCCATGCCGTGCCATGCCGGTGCCATGCCGGTGCCATGCCGTGCCATGCCGTGCCATGCCGGTGCCATGCCGTGCCATGCCGGTGCCATGCCGTGCCATGCCGGTGCCATGCCGTGCCATGCCGGTGCCATGCCGTGCCATGCCGGTGCCATGCCGTGCCATGCCGGTGCCATGCCGTGCCATGCCGGTGCCATGCCGTGCCATGCCGGTGCCATGCCGTGCCATGCCGGTGCCATGCCGTGCCATGCCGGTGCCATGCCGTGCCATGCCGGTGCCATGCCGTGCCATGCCGGTGCCATGCCGGTGCCATGCCGGTGCCATGCCGTGCCATGCCGGTGCCATGCCGTGCCATGCCGGTGCCATGCCGTGCCATGCCGGTGCCATGCCGTGCCATGCCGGTGCCATGCCGTGCCATGCCGTGCCATGCCGTGCCATGCCGGTGCCATGCCGTGCCATGCCGTGCCATTCCGTGCCATGCCGTGCCATTCCGTGCCATTCCGTGCCATTCCGTGCCATTCCATGCCATTCCATGCCATTCCATGCCATTCCATGCCATTCCATGCCATTCCATGCCATTCCATGCCATTCCATGCCATTCCATGCCATTCCATGCCATTCCATGCCATTCCATGCCATTCCATGCCATTCCATGCCATTCCATGCCATTCCATGCCATTCCATGCCATTCCATGCCATTCCATGCCATTCCATGCCATTCCATGCCATTCCATGCCATTCCATGCCATTCCATGCCATTCCATGCCATTCCATGCCATTCCATGCCATTCCATGCCATTCCATGCCATTCCGTGCAATGCCGGTGCCATGCCGTGCCATGCCGGTGCCATGCCGTGCCATGCCGGTGCCATGCCGGTGCCATGCCGGTGCCATGCCGTGCCATGCCGGTGCCATGCCGGTGCCATGCCGTGCCATGCCGGTGCCATGCCGTGCCATGCCGGTGCCATGCCGGTGCCATGCCGTGCCATGCCGGTGCCATGCCGTGCCATGCCGGTGCCATGCCGTGCCATGCCGGTGCCATGCCGTGCCATGCCGGTGCCATGCCGTGCCATGCCGGTGCCATGCCGGTGCCATGCCGTGCCATGCCGGTGCCATGCCGTGCCATGCCGTGCCATTCCGTGCCATGCCGTGCCATTCCGTGCCATTCCGTGCCATTCCGTGCCATTCCATGCCATTCCGTGCCATTCCATGCCATTCCGTGCCATTCCATGCCATTCCGTGCCATTCCATGCCATTCCGTGCCATTCCATGCCATTCCGTGCCATTCCATGCCATTCCGTGCCATTCCATGCCATTCCGTGCCATTCCATGCCATTCCATGCCATTCCATGCCATTCCATGCCATTCCATGCCATTCCATGCCATTCCATGCCATTCCATGCCATTCCATGCCATTCCATGCCATTCCATGCCATTCCATGCCATTCCATGCCATTCCATGCCATTCCATGCCATTCCATGCCATTCCATGCCATTCCATGCCATTCCATGCCATTCCATGCCATTCCATGCCATTCCATGCCATTCCATGCCATTCCATGCCATTCCATGCCATTCCATGCCATTCCATGCCATTCCATGCCATTCCATGCCATTCCATGCCATTCCATGCCATTCCATGCCATTCCATGCCATTCCATGCCATTCCATGCCATTCCATGCCATTCCATGCCATTCCATGCCATTCCATGCCATTCCATGCCATTCCATGCCATTCCATGCCATTCCATGCCATTCCATGCCATTCCATGCCATTCCATGCCATTCCATGCCATTCCAGCCATTCCATGCCATTCCATGCCATTCCATGCCATTCCATGCCATTCCATGCCATTCCGTGCAATGCCGGTGCCATGCCGTGCCATGCCGGTGCCATGCCGTGCCATGCCGGTGCCATGCCGGTGCCATGCCGGTGCCATGCCGTGCCATGCCGGTGCCATGCCGGTGCCATGCCGTGCCATGCCGGTGCCATGCCGTGCCATGCCGGTGCCATGCCGTGCCATGCCGGTGCCATGCCGTGCCATGCCGGTGCCATGCCGTGCCATGCCGGTGCCATGCCGTGCCATGCCGGTGCCATGCCGGTGCCATGCCGTGCCATGCCGGTGCCATGCCGTGCCATGCCGTGCCATTCCGTGCCATGCCGTGCCATTCCGTGCCATTCCGTGCCATTCCGTGCCATTCCATGCCATTCCGTGCCATTCCATGCCATTCCGTGCCATTCCATGCCATTCCGTGCCATTCCATGCCATTCCGTGCCATTCCATGCCATTCCGTGCCATTCCATGCCATTCCGTGCCATTCCATGCCATTCCATGCCATTCCATGCCATTCCATGCCATTCCATGCCATTCCATGCCATTCCATGCCATTCCATGCCATTCCATGCCATTCCATGCCATTCCATGCCATTCCATGCCATTCCATGCCATTCCATGCCATTCCATGCCATTCCATGCCATTCCATGCCATTCCATGCCATTCCATGCCATTCCATGCCATTCCATGCCATTCCATGCCATTCCATGCCATTCCATGCCATTCCATGCCATTCCATGCCATTCCATGCCATTCCATGCCATTCCATGCCATTCCGTGCAATGCCGGTGCCATGCCGTGCCATGCCGGTGCCATGCCGTGCCATGCCGTGCCATGCCGGTGCCATGCCGTGCCATGCCGGTGCCATGCCGTGCCATGCCGTGTGCCATTCCATGCCATTCCGTGCCATTCCATGCCATTCCATGCCATTCCATGCCATTCCATGCCATTCCATGCCATTCCATGCCATTCCATGCCATTCCATGCCATTCCATGCCATTCCACGCCATTCCATGCCATTCCACGCCATTCCATGCCATTCCACGCCATTCCATGCCATTCCATGCCATTCCATGCCATTCCATGCCATTCCATGCCATTCCATGCCATTCCATGCCATTCCATGCCATTCCATGCCATTCCATGCCATTCCATGCCATTCCATGCCATTCCATGCCATTCCATGCCATTCCATGCCATTCCATGCCATTCCATGCCATTCCATGCCATTCCATGCCATTCCATGCCATTCCGTGCCATTCCGTGCCATTCCGTGCCATTCCGTGCCATTCCGTGCCATTCCGTGCCATTCCGTGCCATTCCGTGCCATTCCGTGCCATTCCGTGCCATTCCGTGCCATTCCGTGCCATTCCGTGCCATTCCGTGCCATTCCGTGCCATTCCGTGCCATTCCGTGCCATTCCGTGCCATTCCGTGCCATTCCGTGCCATTCCGTGCCATTCCGTGCCATTCCGTGCCATTCCGTGCCATTCCGTGCCATTCCGTGCCATTCCGTGCCATTCCGTGCCATTCCGTGCCATTCCGTGCCATTCCGTGCCATTCCGTGCCATTCCGTGCCATTCCGTGCCATTCCATGCCATTCCATGCCATTCCATGCCATTCCATGCCATTCCATGCCATTCCATGCCATTCCATGCCATTCCATGCCATTCCATGCCATTCCATGCCATTCCATGCCATTCCATGCCATTCCATGCCATTCCATGCCATCCCATGCCATTCAATGCCATTCCGTGCAATGCCGGTGCCATGCCGTGCCATGCCGGTGCCATGCCGTGCCATGCCGGTGCCATGCCGGTGCCATGCCGTGCCATGCCGGTGCCATGCCGTGCCATGCCGGTGCCATGCCGTGCCATGCCGGTGCCATGCCGGTGCCATGCCGGTGCCATGCCGTGCCATGCCGGTGCCATGCCGTGCCATGCCGGTGCCATGCCGTGCCATGCCGGTGCCATGCCGTGCCATGCCGGTGCCATGCCGTGCCATGCCGTGCCATGCCGTGCCATGCCGGTGCCATGCCGTGCCATGCCGTGCCATTCCGTGCCATGCCGTGCCATTCCGTGCCATTCCGTGCCATTCCGTGCCATTCCATGCCATTCCATGCCATTCCATGCCATTCCATGCCATTCCATGCCATTCCATGCCATTCCATGCCATTCCATGCCATTCCATGCCATTCCATGCCATTCCATGCCATTCCATGCCATTCCATGCCATTCCATGCCATTCCATGCCATTCAATGCCATTCCATGCCATTCCATGCCATTCCGTGCAATGCCGGTGCCATGCCGTGCCAAGCCGGTGCCATGCCGTGCCATGCCGGTGCCATGCCGTGCCATGCCGTGCCATGCCGTGCCATGCCGGTGCCATGCCGTGCCATGCCGGTGCCATGCCGTGCCATGCCGTGCCATGCCGGTGCCATGCCGTGCCATGCCGGTGCCATGCCGTGCCCTGCCGGTGCCATGCCGTGCCATGCCGGTGCCATGCCGTGCCATGCCGTGCCATGCCGGTGCCATGCCGTGCCATGCCGGTGCCATGCCGTGCCATGCCGTGCCATGCCGTGCCATGCCGTGCCATTCCGTGCCATTCCGTGCCATTCCGTGCCATTCCGTGCCATTCCGTGCCATTCCATGCCATTCCATGCCATTCCATGCCATTCCATGCCATTCCATGCCATTCCATGCCATTCCATGCCATTCCATGCCATTCCATGCCATTCCATGCCATTCCATGCCATTCCATGCCATTCCATGCCATTCCATGCCATTCCATGCCATTCCATGCCATTCCATGCCATTCCATGCCATTCCATGCCATTCCATGCCATTCCATGCCATTCCATGCCATTCCATGCCATTCCATGCCATTCCATGCCATTCCATGCCATTCCATGCCATTCCATGCCATTCCATGCCATTCCATGCCATTCCATGCCATTCCATGCCATTCCATGCCATTCCATGCCATTCCATGCCATTCCATGCCATCCCATGCCATTCAATGCCATTCCGTGCAATGCCGGTGCCATGCCGTGCCATGCCGGTGCCATGCCGTGCCATGCCGGTGCCATGCCGGTGCCATGCCGTGCCATGCCGGTGCCATGCCGTGCCATGCCGGTGCCATGCCGTGCCATGCCGGTGCCATGCCGGTGCCATGCCGGTGCCATGCCGTGCCATGCCGGTGCCATGCCGTGCCATGCCGGTGCCATGCCGTGCCATGCCGGTGCCATGCCGTGCCATGCCGGTGCCATGCCGTGCCATGCCGTGCCATGCCGTGCCATGCCGGTGCCATGCCGTGCCATGCCGTGCCATTCCGTGCCATGCCGTGCCATTCCGTGCCATTCCGTGCCATTCCGTGCCATTCCATGCCATTCCATGCCATTCCATGCCATTCCATGCCATTCCATGCCATTCCATGCCATTCCATGCCATTCCATGCCATTCCATGCCATTCCATGCCATTCCATGCCATTCCATGCCATTCCATGCCATTCCATGCCATTCAATGCCATTCCATGCCATTCCATGCCATTCCGTGCAATGCCGGTGCCATGCCGTGCCAAGCCGGTGCCATGCCGTGCCATGCCGGTGCCATGCCGTGCCATGCCGTGCCATTCCGTGCCATTCCGTGCCATTCCGTGCCATTCCGTGCCATTCCGTGCCATTCCATGCCATTCCATGCCATTCCATGCCATTCCATGCCATTCCATGCCATTCCATGCCATTCCATGCCATTCCATGCCATTCCATGCCATTCCATGCCATTCCATGCCATTCCATGCCATTCCATGCCATTCCATGCCATTCCATGCCATTCCATGCCATTCCATGCCATTCCATGCCATCCCATGCCATTCAATGCCATTCCGTGCAATGCCGGTGCCATGCCGTGCCATGCCGGTGCCATGCCGTGCCATGCCGGTGCCATGCCGGTGCCATGCCGTGCCATGCCGGTGCCATGCCGTGCCATGCCGGTGCCATGCCGTGCCATGCCGGTGCCATGCCGGTGCCATGCCGGTGCCATGCCGTGCCATGCCGGTGCCATGCCGTGCCATGCCGGTGCCATGCCGTGCCATGCCGGTGCCATGCCGTGCCATGCCGGTGCCATGCCGTGCCATGCCGTGCCATGCCGTGCCATGCCGGTGCCATGCCGTGCCATGCCGTGCCATTCCGTGCCATGCCGTGCCATTCCGTGCCATTCCGTGCCATTCCGTGCCATTCCATGCCATTCCATGCCATTCCATGCCATTCCATGCCATTCCATGCCATTCCATGCCATTCCATGCCATTCCATGCCATTCCATGCCATTCCATGCCATTCCATGCCATTCCATGCCATTCAATGCCATTCCATGCCATTCCATGCCATTCCGTGCAATGCCGGTGCCATGCCGTGCCAAGCCGGTGCCATGCCGTGCCATGCCGGTGCCATGCCGTGCCATGCCGTGCCATGCCGTGCCATGCCGGTGCCATGCCGTGCCATGCCGGTGCCATGCCGTGCCATGCCGTGCCATGCCGGTGCCATGCCGTGCCATGCCGGTGCCATGCCGTGCCCTGCCGGTGCCATGCCGTGCCATGCCGGTGCCATGCCGTGCCATGCCGTGCCATGCCGGTGCCATGCCGTGCCATGCCGGTGCCATGCCGTGCCATGCCGTGCCATGCCGTGCCATGCCGTGCCATTCCGTGCCATTCCGTGCCATTCCGTGCCATTCCGTGCCATTCCGTGCCATTCCGTGCCATTCCATGCCATTCCATGCCATTCCATGCCATTCCATGCCATTCCATGCCATTCCATGCCATTCCATGCCATTCCATGCCATTCCATGCCATTCCATGCCATTCCATGCCATTCCATGCCATTCCATGCCATTCCATGCCATTCCATGCCATTCCATGCCATTCCATGCCATTCCATGCCATTCCATGCCATTCCATGCCATTCCATGCCATTCCATGCCATTCCATGCCATTCCATGCCATTCCATGCCATTCCATGCCATTCCATGCCATTCCATGCCATTCCATGCCATTCCATGCCATTCCATGCCATTCCATGCCATTCCATGCCATTCCATGCCATTCCATGCCATTCCATGCCATTCCATGCCATTCCATGCCATTCCATGCCATTCCATGCCATTCCATGCCATTCCATGCCATTCCATGCCATTCCATGCCATTCCATGCCATTCCATGCCATTCCATGCCATTCCATGCCATTCCATGCCATTCCATGCCATTCCATGCCATTCCATGCCATTCCATGCCATTCCATGCCATTCCATGCCATTCCACGCCATTCCATGCCATTCCATGCCATTCCATGCCATTCCACGCCATTCCATGCCATTCCACGCCATTCCATGCCATTCCATGCCATTCCATGCCATTCCATGCCATTCCATGCCATTCCATGCCATTCCATGCCATTCCATGCCATTCCATGCCATTCCATGCCATTCCATGCCATTCCATGCCATTCCATGCCATTCCATGCCATTCCATGCCATTCCATGCCATTCCATGCCATTCCATGCCATTCCATGCCATTCCATGCCATTCCATGCCATTCCATGCCATTCCATGCCATTCCATGCCATTCAATGCCATTCCATGCCATTCCATGCCATTCCATGCCATTCCATGCCATTCCATGCCATTCAATGCCATTCCATGCCATTCCATGCCATTCCATGCCATTCAATGCCGTGCCATGCCGGTGCCATGCCGTGCCATGCCGTGCCATGCCGTGCCATGCCGGTGCCATGCCGTGCCATGCCGGTGCCATGCCGTGCCATGCCGGTGCCATGCCGTGCCATGCCGGTGCCATGCCGTGCCATGCCGTGCCATGCCGGTGCCATGCCGTGCCATGCCGGTGCCATGCCGTGCCATGCCGTGCCATGCCGTGCCATGCCGTGCCATGCCGTGCCATGCCGGTGCCATGCCGTGCCATGCCGGTGCCATGCCGTGCCATGCCGGTGCCATGCCGTGCCATGCCGGTGCCATGCCGTGCCATGCCGGTGCCATGCCGGTGCCATGCCGGTGCCATGCCGTGCCATGCCGGTGCCATGCCGTGCCATGCCGTGCCATTCCGTGCCATGCCGTGCCATTCCGTGCCATTCCGTGCCATTCCATGCCATTCCGTGCCATTCCATGCCATTCCGTGCCATTCCATGCCATTCCATGCCATTCCATGCCATTCCATGCCATTCCATGCCATTCCATGCCATTCCATGCCATTCCATGCCATTCCATGCCATTCCATGCCATTCCATGCCATTCCATGCCATTCCATGCCATTCCATGCCATTCCATGCCATTCCATGCCATTCCATGCCATTCAATGCCATTCCATGCCATTCCATGCCATTCCATGCCATTCCATGCCATTCCATGCCATTCAATGCCATTCAATGCCATTCCATGCCATTCCATGCCATTCCATGCCATTCAATGCCGTGCCATGCCGGTGCCATGCCGTGCCATGCCGTGCCATGCCGTGCCATGCCGTGCCATGCCGGTGCCATGCCGTGCCATGCCGGTGCCATGCCGGTGCCATGCCGTGCCATGCCGTGCCATGCCGGTGCCATGCCGTGCCATGCCGGTGCCATGCCGTGCCATGCCGTGCCATGCCGTGCCATGCCGTGCCATGCCGTGCCATGCCGGTGCCATGCCGTGCCATGCCGGTGCCATGCCGTGCCATGCCGGTGCCATGCCGTGCCATGCCGTGCCATGCCGGTGCCATGCCGTGCCATGCCGTGCCATTCCGTGCCATGCCGTGCCATTCCGTGCCATGCCGTGCCATTCCGTGCCATTCCGTGCCATTCCGTGCCATTCCGTGCCATTCCGTGCCATTCCGTGCCATTCCGTGCCATTCCGTGCCATTCCGTGCCATTCCGTGCCATTCCGTGCCATTCCGTGCCATTCCGTGCCATTCCATGCCATTCCATGCCATTCCATGCCATTCCATGCCATTCCATGCCATTCCATGCCATTCCATGCCATTCCATGCCATTCCATGCCATTCCATGCCATTCCATGCCATTCCATGCCATTCCATGCCATTCCATGCCATTCCATGCCATTCCATGCCATTCCATGCCATTCCATGCCATTCCATGCCATTCCATGCCATTCCATGCCATTCCATGCCATTCCATGCCATTCCATGCCATTCCATGCCATTCCATGCCATTCCATGCCATTCCATGCCATTCCATGCCATTCCATGCCATTCCATGCCATTCCATGCCATTCCATGCCATTCCATGCCATTCCATGCCATTCCATGCCATTCCATGCCATTCCATGCCATTCCGTGCAATGCCGGTGCCATGCCGTGCCATGCCGGTGCCATGCCGTGCCATGCCGGTGCCATGCCGTGCCATGCCGGTGCCATGCCGTGCCATGCCGTGCCATTCCATGCCATTCCGTGCCATTCCATGCCATTCCATGCCATTCCATGCCATTCCATGCCATTCCATGCCATTCCATGCCATTCCATGCCATTCCATGCCATTCCATGCCATTCCATGCCATTCCATGCCATTCCATGCCATTCCATGCCATTCCATGCCATTCCATGCCATTCCATGCCATTCCATGCCATTCCATGCCATTCCATGCCATTCCATGCCATTCCATGCCATTCCATGCCATTCCATGCCATTCCATGCCATTCCATGCCATTCCATGCCATTCCACGCCATTCCATGCCATTCCACGCCATTCCATGCCATTCCATGCCATTCCATGCCATTCCACGCCATTCCATGCCATTCCATGCCATTCCATGCCATTCCATGCCATTCCATGCCATTCCATGCCATTCCATGCCATTCCATGCCATTCCATGCCATTCCATGCCATTCCATGCCATTCCATGCCATTCCATGCCATTCCATGCCATTCCATGCCATTCCATGCCATTCCATGCCATTCCATGCCATTCCATGCCATTCCATGCCATTCCATGCCATTCCATGCCATTCCATGCCATTCCATGCCATTCCATGCCATTCCATGCCATTCCATGCCATTCCATGCCATTCCATGCCATTCCATGCCATTCCATGCCATTCCATGCCATTCCATGCCATTCCATGCCATTCCATGCCATTCAATGCCATTCCATGCCATTCCATGCCATTCCATGCCATTCCATGCCATTCAATGCCATTCCATGCCATTCCATGCCATTCCATGCCATTCAATGCCGTGCCATGCCGGTGCCATGCCGTGCCATGCCGTGCCATGCCGTGCCATGCCGGTGCCATGCCGTGCCATGCCGGTGCCATGCCGTGCCATGCCGGTGCCATGCCGTGCCATGCCGTGCCATGCCGGTGCCATGCCGTGCCATGCCGGTGCCATGCCGTGCCATGCCGTGCCATGCCGTGCCATGCCGTGCCATGCCGTGCCATGCCGTGCCATGCCGTGCCATGCCGTGCCATGCCGGTGCCATGCCGTGCCATGCCGGTGCCATGCCGGTGCCATGCCGTGCCATGCCGTGCCATGCCGGTGCCATGCCGTGCCATGCCGTGCCATTCCGTGCCATGCCGTGCCATTCCGTGCCATGCCGTGCCATTCCGTGCCATTCCGTGCCATTCCGTGCCATTCCGTGCCATTCCGTGCCATTCCGTGCCATTCCGTGCCATTCCGTGCCATTCCGTGCCATTCCGTGCCATTCCGTGCCATTCCGTGCCATTCCGTGCCATTCCATGCCATTCCGTGCCATTCCATGCCATTCCATGCCATTCCATGCCATTCCATGCCATTCCATGCCATTCCATGCCATTCCATGCCATTCCATGCCATTCCATGCCATTCCATGCCATTCCATGCCATTCCATGCCATTCCATGCCATTCCATGCCATTCCATGCCATTCCATGCCATTCCATGCCATTCCATGCCATTCCATGCCATTCCATGCCATTCCATGCCATTCCATGCCATTCCATGCCATTCCATGCCATTCCATGCCATTCCATGCCATTCCATGCCATTCCATGCCATTCCATGCCATTCCATGCCATTCCATGCCATTCCATGCCATTCCATGCCATTCCATGCCATTCCACGCCATTCCACGCCATTCCACGCCATTCCATGCCATTCCATGCCATTCCATGCCATTCCATGCCATTCCATGCCATTCCATGCCATTCCATGCCATTCCATGCCATTCCATGCCATTCCATGCCATTCCATGCCATTCCATGCCATTCCATGCCATTCCATGCCATTCCATGCCATTCAATGCCATTCCATGCCATTCCATGCCATTCCATGCCATTCCATGCCATTCAATGCCGTGCCATGCCGGTGCCATGCCGTGCCATGCCGTGCCATGCCGGTGCCATGCCGTGCCATGCCGTGCCATGCCGGTGCCATGCCGTGCCATGCCGTGCCATGCCGGTGCCATGCCGTGCCATGCCGGTGCCATGCCGTGCCATGCCGGTGCCATGCCGGTGCCATGCCGTGCCATGCCGGTGCCATGCCGTGCCATGCCGGTGCCATGCCGTGCCATGCCGTGCCATGCCGTGCCATGCCGTGCCATGCCGTGCCATGCCGTGCCATGCCGGTGCCATGCCGTGCCATGCCGGTGCCATGCCGTGCCATGCCGGTGCCATGCCGTGCCATGCCGGTGCCATGCCGTGCCATGCCGTGCCATGCCGGTGCCATGCCGTGCCATGCCGTGCCATTCCGTGCCATGCCGTGCCATTCCGTGCCATGCCGTGCCATGCCGGTGCCATGCCGGTGCCATGCCGGTGCCATGCCGTGCCATGCCGGTGCCATGCCGTGCCATGCCGGTGCCATGCCGTGCCATGCCGGTGCCATGCCGTGCCATGCCGGTGCCATGCCGTGCCATGCCGGTGCCATGCCGTGCCATGCCGGTGCCATGCCGGTGCCATGCCGTGCCATGCCGGTGCCATGCCGTGCCATGCCGGTGCCATGCCGTGCCATGCCGGTGCCATGCCGTGCCATGCCGGTGCCATGCCGTGCCATGCCGTGCCATGCCGTGCCATGCCGTGCCATGCCGTGCCATGCCGTGCCATGCCGTGCCATGCCGTGCCATGCCGGTGCCATGCCGTGCCATGCCGGTGCCATGCCGTGCCATGCCGGTGCCATGCCGTGCCATGCCGTGCCATGCCGGTGCCATGCCGTGCCATGCCGTGCCATTCCGTGCCATGCCGTGCCATTCCGTGCCATTCCGTGCCATTCCGTGCCATTCCGTGCCATTCCGTGCCATTCCGTGCCATTCCGTGCCATTCCGTGCCATTCCGTGCCATTCCGTGCCATTCCGTGCCATTCCGTGCCATTCCATGCCATTCCATGCCATTCCATGCCATTCCATGCCATTCCATGCCATTCCATGCCATTCCATGCCATTCCATGCCATTCCATGCCATTCCATGCCATTCCATGCCATTCCATGCCATTCCATGCCATTCCATGCCATTCCATGCCATTCCATGCCATTCCATGCCATTCCATGCCATTCCATGCCATTCCATGCCATTCCATGCCATTCCATGCCATTCCATGCCATTCCATGCCATTCCATGCCATTCCATGCCATTCCATGCCATTCCATGCCATTCCATGCCATTCCATGCCATTCCATGCCATTCCATGCCATTCCATGCCATTCCATGCCATTCCATGCCATTCCATGCCATTCCATGCCATTCCATGCCATTCCATGCCATTCCATGCCATTCCATGCCATTCCATGCCATTCCATGCCATTCCATGCCATTCCATGCCATTCCGTGCAATGCCGGTGCCATGCCGTGCCATGCCGGTGCCATGCCGTGCCATGCCGGTGCCATGCCGTGCCATGCCGGTGCCATGCCGGTGCCATGCCGGTGCCATGCCGTGCCATGCCGGTGCCATGCCGGTGCCATGCCGTGCCATGCCGGTGCCATGCCGTGCCATGCCGGTGCCATGCCGTGCCATGCCGGTGCCATGCCGTGCCATGCCGGTGCCATGCCGTGCCATGCCGGTGCCATGCCGTGCCATGCCGGTGCCATGCCGTGCCATGCCGTGCCATGCCGGTGCCATGCCGTGCCATGCCGTGCCATTCCATGCCATTCCATGCCATTCCGTGCCATTCCGTGCCATTCCGTGCCATTCCGTGCCATTCCGTGCCATTCCATGCCATTCCGTGCCATTCCATGCCATTCCGTGCCATTCCATGCCATTCCGTGCCATTCCATGCCATTCCGTGCCATTCCATGCCATTCCATGCCATTCCATGCCATTCCATGCCATTCCATGCCATTCCATGCCATTCCATGCCATTCCATGCCATTCCATGCCATTC
>CAXARG010000253.1:0-53395 GCA_963971235.1 Cryptus armator | reverse complement strand
ATGGCATGGAATGGCATGGAATGGCATGGAATGGCATGGAATGGCATGGAATGGCATGGAATGGCATGGAATGGCATGGAATGGCATGGAATGGCATGGAATGGCATGGAATGGCATGGAATGGCATGGCACCGGCATGGCACCGGCATGGCACGGCATGGCACGGCATGGCACCGGCATGGCACGGCATGGCACGGCATGGCACCGGCATGGCACGGCATGGCACGGCATGGCACCGGCATGGCACGGCATGGCACCGGCATGGCACCGGCATTGCACGGCATGGCACCGGCATGGCACGGCATGGCACCGGCATGGCACGGCATGGCACCGGCATGGCACGGCATGGCACCGGCATGGCACGGCATGGCACGGCATGGCACGGCATTGAATGGCATGGAATGGCATGGAATGGCATGGAATGGCATGGAATGGCATGGAATGGCATGGAATGGCATGGAATGGCATGGAATGGCATGGAATGGCATGGAATGGCATGGAATGGCATGGAATGGCATGGAATGGCATGGAATGGCATGGAATGGCATGGAATGGCATGGAATGGCATGGAATGGCATGGAATGGCATGGAATGGCATGGAATGGCATGGAATGGCATGGAATGGCATGGAATGGCATGGCACCGGCATGGCACCGGCATGGCACGGCATGGCACCGGCATGGCACGGCATGGCACCGGCATGGCACGGCATGGCACCGGCATGGCACGGCATGGCACCGGCATGGCACGGCATGGCACCGGCATGGCACCGGCATGGCACCGGCATGGCACCGGCATGGCACCGGCATGGCACCGGCATGGCACCGGCATGGCACCGGCATGGCACCGGCATGGCACCGGCATGGCACCGGCATGGCACCGGCATGGCACGGCATGGCACCGGCATGGCACGGCATGGCACGGCATGGCACCGGCATGGCACGGCATGGCACCGGCATGGCACGGCATGGCACGGCATGGCACCGGCATGGCACGGCATGGCACGGCATGGCACGGCATGGCACGGCATGGCACCGGCATGGCACGGCATGGCACCGGCATGGCACGGCATGGCACCGGCATGGCACGGCATGGCACGGCATGGCACGGCATGGCACGGCATGGCACGGCATGGCACGGCATGGCACGGCATGGCACGGCATGGCACGGCATGGCACGGCATGGCACGGCATGGCACGGCATGGAATGGCATGGAATGGCATGGAATGGCATGGAATGGCATGGAATGGCATGGAATGGCATGGAATGGCATGGAATGGCATGGAATGGCATGGAATGGCATGGAATGGCATGGAATGGCATGGAATGGCATGGAATGGCATGGAATGGCATGGAATGGCATGGAATGGCATGGAATGGCATGGAATGGCATGGAATGGCATGGAATGGCATGGAATGGCATGGAATGGCATGGAATGGCATGGAATGGCATGGAATGGCATGGAATGGCATGGAATGGCATGGAATGGCATGGAATGGCATGGAATGGCATGGAATGGCATGGAATGGCATGGAATGGCATGGAATGGCATGGAATGGCATGGAATGGCATGGAATGGCATGGAATGGCATGGAATGGCATGGAATGGCATGGCACCGCATGGCACGGCATGGAATGGCATGGAATGGCATGGCACCGCATGGCACGGCATGGCACGGCATTAAATGGCATGGAATGGCATTGAATGGCATGGAATGGCATGGAATGGCATGGAATGGCATGGAATGGCATGGAATGGCATGGAATGGCATGGAATGGCATGGAATGGCATGGAATGGCATGGAATGGCATGGAATGGCATGGAATGGCATGGAATGGCATGGAATGGCATGGAATGGCATGGAATGGCATGGAATGGCATGGAATGGCATGGAATGGCATGGAATGGCATGGCACCGGCATGGCACCGGCATGGCACGGCATGGCACCGGCATGGCACGGCATGGCACGGCATGGCACCGGCATGGCACGGCATGGCACGGCATGGCACCGGCATGGCACGGCATGGCACCGGCATGGCACCGGCATTGCACGGCATGGCACCGGCATGGCACGGCATGGCACCGGCATGGCACGGCATGGCACCGGCATGGCACGGCATGGCACCGGCATGGCACGGCATGGCACCGGCATGGCACGGCATGGCACCGGCATGGCACGGCATGGCACCGGCATGGCACGGCATGGCACGGCATGGCACGGCATTGAATGGCATGGAATGGCATGGAATGGCATGGAATGGCATGGAATGGCATGGAATGGCATGGAATGGCATGGAATGGCATGGAATGGCATGGAATGGCATGGAATGGCATGGAATGGCATGGAATGGCATGGAATGGCATGGAATGGCATGGAATGGCATGGCACCGGCATGGAATGGCATGGAATGGCATGGCACCGGCATGGCACCGGCATGGCACCGGCATGGCACGGCATGGCACGGCATGGCACCGGCATGGCACGGCATGGAATGGCATGGAATGGCATGGAATGACATGGAATGGCATGGCACCGGCATGGCACCGGCATGGCACGGCATGGCACGGCATGGCACCGGCATGGCACGGCATGGCACGGCATGGCACCGGCATGGCACGGCATGGCACCGGCATGGCACCGGAATTGCACGGCATGGCACCGGCATGGCACGGCATGGCACGGCATGGCACCGGCATGGCACGGCATGGCACGGCATGGCACCGGCATGGCACGGCATGGCACCGGCATGGCACAGGAATTGCACGGCATGGCACCGGCATGGCACGGCATGGCACCGGCATGGCACGGCATGGCACCGGCATGGCACGGCATGGCACCGGCATGGCACGGCATGGCACCGGCATGGCACCGGCATGGCACGGCATGGCACCGGCATGGCACGGCATGGCACCGGCATGGCACCGGCATGGCACGGCATGGCACCGGCATGGCACGGCATGGCACCGGCATGGCACGGCATGGCACGGCATGGCACCGGCATGGCACGGCATGGCACGGCATGGCACCGGCATGGGACGGCATGGCACCGGCATGGCACGGCATGGCACCGGCATGGCACGGCATGGCACCGGCATGGCACGGCATGGCACGGCATTGAATGGCATGGAATGGCATGGAATGGCATGGAATGGCATGGAATGGCATGGAATGGCATGGAATGGCCTGGAATGGCATGGAATGGCATGGAATGGCATGGAATGGCATGGAATGGCATGGAATGGCATGGAATGGCATGGAATGGCATCGAATGGCATGGAATGGCATGGAATGGCATGGAATGGCATGGAATGGCATGGAATGGCATGGAATGGCATGGAATGGCATGGAATGGCATGGAATGGCATGGAATGGCATGGAATGGCATGGAATGGCATGGAATGGCATGGAATGGCATGGAATGGCATGGAATGGCATGGAATGGCATGGAATGGCATGGAATGGCATGGAATGGCATGGAATGGCATGGAATGGCATGGAATGGCATGGAATGGCATGGAATGGCATGGAATGGCATGGAATGGCATGGAATGGCATGGAATGGCATGGAATGGCATGGAATGGCATGGAATGGCATGGAATGGCATGGCACCGGCATGGAATGGCATGGAATGGCATGGAATGGCATGGAATGGCATGGAATGGCATGGAATGGCATGGAATGGCATGGAATGGCATGGAATGGCATGGCACCGGCATGGCACCGGCATGGCACGGCATGGCACGGCATGGCACCGGCATGGCATGGCATGGAATGGCATGGAATGGCATGGAATGACATGGAATGGCATGGAATGACATGGAATGACATGGAATGGCATGGCACCGGCATGGCACCGGCATGGCACGGCATGGCACGGCATGGCACCGGCATGGCACCGGCATGGCACGGCATGGCACGGCATGGCACCGGCATGGCACGGCATGGCACGGCATGGCACCGGCATGGCACGGCATGGCACCGGCATGGCACCGGCATGGCACCGGCATAGCACGGCATGGCACCGGCATGGCACGGCATGGCACCGGCATGGCACGGCATGGCACCGGCATGGCACCGGCATGGCACGGCATGGCACCGGCATGGCACGGCATGGCACCGGCATGGCACGGCATGGCACCGGCATGGCACGGCATGGCACCGGCATGGCACGGCATGGCACCGGCATGGCACGGCATGGCACCGGCATGGCACCGGCATGGCACGGCATGGCACCGGCATGGCACGGCATGGCACCGGCATGGCACGGCATGGCACCGGCATGGCACGGCATGGCACCGGCATGGCACGGCATGGAATGGCATGGAATGGCATGGAATGGCATGGAATGGCATGGAATGGCATGGAATGGCATGGAATGGCATGGAATGGCATGGAATGGCATGGAATGGCATGGAATGGCATGGAATGGCATGGAATGGCATGGAATGGCATGGAATGGCATGGAATGGCATGGCACCGGCATGGCACCGGCATGGCACGGCATGGCACGGCATGGCACCGGCATGGCACGGCATGGCACCGGCATGGCACGGCATGGCACGGCATGGCACGGCATGGCACCGGCATGGCACAGCATGGCACCGGCATGGCACCGGCATGGCACGGCATGGCACGGCATGGCACCGGCATGGCACGGCATGGCACGGCATGGCACCGGCATGGCACCGGCATGGCACCGGCATAGCACGGCATGGCACCGGCATGGCACGGCATGGCACCGGCATGGCACGGCATGGCACCGGCATGGCACCGGCATGGCACGGCATGGCACCGGCATGGCACGGCATGGCACCGGCATGGCACGGCATGGCACCGGCATGGCACGGCATGGCACCGGCATGGCACGGCATGGAATGGCATGGAATGGCATGGAATGGCATGGAATGGCATGGAATGGCATGGAATGGCATGGAATGGCATGGAATGGCATGGAATGGCATGGAATGGCATGGAATGGCATGGAATGGCATGGAATGGCATGGAATGGCATGGAATGGCATGGAATGGCATGGAATGGCATGGAATGGCATGGAATGGCATGGAATGGCATGGAATGGCATGGAATGGCATGGCACCGGCATGGCACCGGCATGGCACGGCATGGCACGGCATGGCACCGGCATGGCACGGCATGGCACCGGCATGGCACGGCATGGCACGGCATGGCACCGGCATGGCACGGCATGGCACCGGCATGGCACGGCATGGCACCGGCATGGTACGGCATGGCACGGCATGGCACGGCATGGCACCGGCATGGCACGGCATGGCACCGGCATGGCACCGGCATGGCACCGGCATGGCACGGCATGGCATCGGCATGGCACGGCATGGCACGGCATGGCACCGGCATGGCACGGCATGGCACCGGCATGGCACCGGCATGGCACCGGCATGGCACGGCATGGCACCGGCATGGCACGGCATGGCACGGCATGGCACCGGCATGGCACGGCATGGCACCGGCATGGCACGGCATGGCACCGGCATGGCACGGCATGGCACGGCATGGCACGGCATGGAATGGCATGGAATGGCATGGAATGGCATGGAATGGCATGGAATGGCATGGAATGGCATGGAATGGCATGGAATGGCATGGAATGGCATGGAATGGCATGGAATGGCATGGAATGGCATGGAATGGCATGGAATGGCATGGAATGGCATGGAATGGCATGGAATGGCATGGAATGGCATGGAATGGCATGGAATGGCATGGAATGGCATGGAATGGCATGGAATGGCATGGAATGGCATGGAATGGCTTGGAATGGCATGGAATGGCATGGAATGGCATGGAATGGCATGGAATGGCATGGAATGGCATGGAATGGCATGGAACGGCATGGAACGGCATGGAACGGCATGGAATGGCATGGAATGGCATGGAATGGCATGGAATGGCATGGAATGGCATGGAATGGCATGGAATGGCATGGAATGGCATGGAATGGCATGGAATGGCATGGAATGGCATGGAATGGCATGGAATGGCATGGAATGGCATGGAATGGCATGGAATGGCATGGAATGGCATGGAATGGCATGGAATGGCATGGAATGGCATGGAATGGCATGGAATGGCATGGAATGGCATGGAATGGCATGGAATGGCATGGAATGGCATGGAATGGCATGGAATGGCATGGAATGGCATGGAATGGCATGGAATGGCATGGCACCGCATGGCACGGCATGGAATGGCATGGAATGGCATGGCACCGCATGGCACGGCATGGCACGGCATTGAATGGCATGGAATGGCATTGAATGGCATGGAATGGCATGGAATGGCATGGAATGGCATGGAATGGCATGGAATGGCATGGAATGGCATGGAATGGCATGGAATGGCATGGAATGGCATGGAATGGCATGGAATGGCATGGAATGGCATGGAATGGCATGGAATGGCATGGAATGGCATGGAATGGCATGGAATGGCATGGAATGGCATGGAATGGCATGGAATGGCATGGCACCGGCATGGCACCGGCATGGCACGGCATGGCACGGCATGGCACCGGCATGGCACGGCATGGCACGGCATGGCACCGGCATGGCACGGCATGGCACGGCATGGCACCGGCATGGCACGGCATGGCACCGGCATGGCACCGGCATTGCACGGCATGGCACCGGCATGGCACGGCATGGCACCGGCATGGCACGGCATGGCACCGGCATGGCACGGCATGGCACCGGCATGGCACGGCATGGCACGGCATGGCACGGCATTGAATGGCATGGAATGGCATGGAATGGCATGGAATGGCATGGAATGGCATGGAATGGCATGGAATGGCATGGAATGGCATGGAATGGCATGGAATGGCATGGAATGGCATGGAATGGCATGGAATGGCATGGAATGGCATGGAATGGCATGGAATGGCATGGAATGGCATGGAATGGCATGGAATGGCATGGAATGGCATGGAATGGCATGGAATGGCATGGCACCGGCATGGCACCGGCATGGCACGGCATGGCACCGGCATGGCACGGCATGGCACCGGCATGGCACGGCATGGCACCGGCATGGCACCGGCATGGCACCGGCATGGCACCGGCATGGCACCGGCATGGCACCGGCATGGCACCGGCATGGCACCGGCATGGCACCGGCATGGCACCGGCATGGCACCGGCATGGCACCGGCATGGCACCGGCATGGCACCGGCATGGCACCGGCATGGCACGGCATGGCACCGGCATGGCACGGCATGGCACCGGCATGGCACGGCATGGCACGGCATGGCACCGGCATGGCACGGCATGGCACCGGCATGGCACGGCATGGCACGGCATGGCACCGGCATGGCACGGCATGGCACGGCATGGCACGGCATGGCACGGCATGGCACCGGCATGGCACGGCATGGCACCGGCATGGCACGGCATGGCACCGGCATGGCACGGCATGGCACGGCATGGCACGGCATGGCACGGCATGGCACGGCATGGCACGGCATGGCACGGCATGGCACCGGCATGGCACGGCATGGCACCGGCATGGCACCGGCATGGCACGGCATGGCACCGGCATGGCACGGCATGGCACCGGCATGGCACGGCATGGCACGGCATGGCACCGGCATGGCACGGCATGGCACGGCATGGCACCGGCATGGGACGGCATGGCACCGGCATGGCACGGCATGGCACCGGCATGGCACGGCATGGCACCGGCATGGCACGGCATGGCACGGCATTGAATGGCATGGAATGGCATGGAATGGCATGGAATGGCATGGAATGGCATGGAATGGCATGGAATGGCCTGGAATGGCATGGAATGGCATGGAATGGCATGGAATGGCATGGAATGGCATCGAATGGCATGGAATGGCATGGAATGGCATGGAATGGCATGGAATGGCATGGAATGGCATGGAATGGCATGGAATGGCATGGAATGGCATGGAATGGCATGGAATGGCATGGAATGGCATGGAATGGCATGGAATGGCATGGAATGGCATGGAATGGCATGGAATGGCATGGAATGGCATGGAATGGCATGGAATGGCATGGAATGGCATGGAATGGCATGGAATGGCATGGAATGGCATGGAATGGCATGGAATGGCATGGAATGGCATGGAATGGCATGGAATGGCATGGAATGGCATGGAATGGCATGGAATGGCATGGAATGGCATGGAATGGCATGGAATGGCATGGAATGGCATGGCACCGGCATGGAATGGCATGGAATGGCATGGAATGGCATGGAATGGCATGGAATGGCATGGAATGGCATGGAATGGCATGGAATGGCATGGCACCGGCATGGCACCGGCATGGCACGGCATGGCACGGCATGGCACCGGCATGGCATGGCATGGAATGGCATGGAATGGCATGGAATGACATGGAATGGCATGGAATGACATGGAATGGCATGGCACCGGCATGGCACCGGCATGGCACGGCATGGCACGGCATGGCACGGCATGGCACGGCATGGCACGGCATGGCACCGGCATGGCACGGCATGGCACCGGCATGGCACGGCATGGCACCGGCATGGCACGGCATGGCACCGGCATGGCACGGCATGGCACCGGCATGGCACGGCATGGCACCGCATTGAGTGGCATGGAATGGCATGGAATGGCATGGAATGGCATGGAATGGCATGGAATGGCATGGAATGGCATGGAATGGCATGGCCCGGCATGGCACGGCATGGCACCGGCATGGCACGGCATGGCACGGCATGGCACGGCATGGCACGGCATGGCACGGCATGGCACGGCATGGCACCGGCATGGCACGGCATGGCACCGGCATGGCACGGCATGGCACCGGCATGGCACGGCATGGCACCGGCATGGCACGGCATGGCACCGCATTGAGTGGCATGGAATGGCATGGCACGGCATGGCACGGCATGGCACCGGCATGGCACGGCATGGCACCGGCATGGCACGGCATGGCACCGGCATGGCACGGCATGGCACCGGCATGGCACGGCATGGCACCGGCATGGCACGGCATGGCACCGGCATGGCACGGCATGGCACCGGCATGGCACCGGCATGGCACCGGCATGGCACCGGCATGGCACCGGCATGGCACCGGCATGGCACCGGCATGGCACGGCATGGCACCGGCATGGCACGGCATGGCACCGGCATGGCACGGCATGGCACGGCATGGCACCGGCATGGCACGGCATGGCACGGCATGGCACCGGCATGGCACGGCATGGCACCGGCATGGCACGGCATGGCACGGCATGGCACCGGCATGGCACGGCATGGCACGGCATGGCACCGGCATGGCACGGCATGGCACGGCATGGCACCGGCATGGCACGGCATGGCACCGGCATGGCACGGCATGGCACGGCATGGCACGGCATGGCACGGCATGGCACGGCATGGCACGGCATGGAATGGCATGGAATGGCATGGAATGGCATGGATTGGCATGGAATGGCATGGAATGGCATGGAATGGCATGGAATGGCATGGAATGGCATGGAATGGCATGGAATGGCATGGAATGGCATGGAATGGCATGGAATGGCATGGAATGGCATGGAATGGCATGGAATGGCATGGAATGGCATGGAATGGCATGGAATGGCATGGAATGGCATGGAATGGCATGGAATGGCATGGAATGGCATGGAATGGCATGGAATGGCATGGAATGGCATGGAATGGCATGGAATGGCATGGAATGGCATGGAATGGCATGGAATGGCATGGAATGGCATGGAATGGCATGGAATGGCATGGAATGGCATGGAATCGCATGGAATGGCATGGAATGGCATGGCACCGCATGGCACGGCATGGAATGGCATGGAATGGCATGGCACCGCATGGCACGGCATGGCACGGCATTGAATGGCATTGAATGGCATGGAATGGCATGGAATGGCATGGAATGGCATGGAATGGCATGGAATGGCATGGCACCGGCATGGCACCGGCATGGCACGGCATGGCACCGGCATGGCACGGCATGGCACGGCATGGCACCGGCATGGCACGGCATGGCACGGCATGGCACCGGCATGGCACGGCATGGCACCGGCATGGCACCGGCATTGCACGGCATGGCACCGGCATGGCACGGCATGGCACCGGCATGGCACGGCATGGCACCGGCATGGCACGGCATGGCACCGGCATGGCACGGCATGGCACCGGCATGGCACGGCATGGCACGGCATGGCACGGCATTGAATGGCATGGAATGGCATGGAATGGCATGAAATGGCATGGAATGGCATGGAATGGCATGGAATGGCATGGAATGGCATGGAATAGCATGGAATGGCATGGAATGGCATGGAATGGCATGGAATGACATGGAATGGCATGGCACGGCATGGCACGGCATGGCACGGCATGGCACGGCATGGCACGGCATGGCACGGCATGGCACGGCATGGCACGGCATGGCACGGCATGGCACGGCATGGCACCGGCATGGCACGGCATGGCACCGGCATGGCACGGCATGGCACCGGCATGGCACCGGCATGGCACGGCATGGCACGGCATGGCACCGGCATGGCACGGCATGGCACGGCATGGCACCGGCATGGCACGGCATGGCACCGGCATGGCACCGGCATGGCACCGGCATGGCACCGGCATGGCACCGGCATAGCACGGCATGGCACCGGCATGGCACGGCATGGCACCGGCATGGCACGGCATGGCACCGGCATGGCACCGGCATGGCACGGCATGGCACCGGCATGGCACGGCATGGCACCGGCATGGCACGGCATGGCACCGGCATGGCACGGCATGGCACCGGCATGGCACGGCATGGCACCGGCATGGCACGGCATGGCACCGGCATGGCACCGGCATGGCACGGCATGGCACCGGCATGGCACGGCATGGCACCGGCATGGCACGGCATGGCACCGGCATGGCACGGCATGGCACCGGCATGGCACGGCATGGCACCGGCATGGCACGGCATGGCACCGGCATGGCACGGCATGGAATGGCATGGAATGGCATGGAATGGCATGCATGGAATGGCATGGAATGGCATGGAATGGCATGGAATGGCATGGAATGGCATGGCACGGCATGGCACCGGCATGGCACGGCATGGCACGGCATGGCACCGGCATGGCACGGCATGGCACCGGCATGGCACGGCATGGCACGGCATGGCACGGCATGGCACCGGCATGGCACAGCATGGCACCGGCATGGCACAGCATGGCAACCGGCATGGCACCGGCATGGCACCGGCATGGCACGGCATGGCACGGCATGGCACCGGCATGGCACGGCATGGCACCGGCATGGGCACCGGCATGGCACCGGCATAGCACGGCATGGCACCGGCATGGCACGGCATGGCACCGGCATGGCACGGCATGGCACGGCATGGCACCGGCATGGCACGGCATGGCACCGGCATGGCACGGCATGGCACCGGCATGGCACGGCATGGCACCGGCATGGCACGGCATGGCACCGGCATGGCACGGCATGGCACGGCATGGCACGGCATGGCACCGGCATGGCACGGCATGGCACCGGCATGGCACGGCATGGAATGGCATGGAATGGCATGGAATGGCATGGAATGGCATGGAATGGCATGGAATGGCATGGAATGGCATGGAATGGCATGGAATGGCATGGAATGGCATGGAATGGCATGGAATGGCATGGAATGGCATGGAATGGCATGGAATGGCATGGAATGGCATGGAATGGCATGGAATGGCATGGAATGGCATGGAATGGCATGAATGGCATGGAATGGCATGGAATGGCATGGAATGGCATGGAATGGCATGGAATGGCATGGAATGGCATGGAATGGCATGGGCACCCGGCATGGCACGGCATGGCACGGCATGGCACGGCATGGCACCGGCATGGCACGGCATGGCACCGGCATGGCACGGCATGGCACGGCATGGCACCGGCATGGCACGGCATGGCACCGGCATGGCACGGCATGGCACCGGCATGGTACGGCATGGCACGGCATGGCACGGCATGGCACCGGCATGGCACGGCATGGCACCGGCATGGCACCGCATGGCACCGGCATGGCACGGCATGGCATCGGCATGGCACCGGCATTGCACGGCATGGCCACCGGCATGGCACGGCATGGCACCGGCATGGCACCGGCATGGCACGGCATGGCACCGCATGGCACGGCATGGCACGGCATGGCACGGCATGGCACGGCATGGCACCGGCATGGCACGGCATGGCACCGGCATGGCACGGCATGGCACCGGCATGGCACGGCATGGCACGGCATGGCACGGCATGGAATGGCATGGAATGGCATGGAATGGCATGGAATGGCATGGAATGGCATGGAATGGCATGGAATGGCATGGAATGGCATGGAATGGCATGGAATGGCATGGAATGGCATGGAATGGCATGGAATGGCATGGAATGGCATGGAATGGCATGGAATGGCATGGAATGGCATGAATGGCATGGAATGGCATGGAATGGCATGGAATGGCATGGAATGGCATGGAATGGCATGGAATGGCATGGAATGGCATGGAATGGCATGGAATGGCATGGAATGGCATGGAATGGCATGGAATGGCATGGAATGGCATGGAATGGCATGGAATGGCATGAATGGGCATGGAATGGCATGGAATGGCATGGAATGGCTTGGAATGGCATGGAATGGCATGGAATGGCATGGAATGGCATGGAATGGCATGGAATGGCATGGAATGGCATGGAATGGCATGGAATGGCATGGAATGGCATGGAATGGCATGGAATGGCATGGAATGGCATGGAATGGCATGGAATGGCATGGAATGGCATGGAATGGCATGGAATGGCATGGAATGGCATGGAATGGCATGGAATGGCATGGAATGGCATGGAATGGCATGGAATGGCATGGAATGGCATGGAATGGCATGGAATGGCATGGAATGGCATGGAATGGCATGGAATGGCATGGAATGGCATGGAATGGCATGGAATGGCATGGAATGGCATGGAATGGCATGGAATGGCATGGAATGGCATGGAATGGCATGGAATGGCATGAATGGCATGGAATGGCATGGAAATGGCATGGAATGGCATGGAATGGCATGGAATGGCATGGAATGGCATGGCACCGGCATGGCACCGGCATGGCACGGCATGGCACCGGCATGGCACCGGCATTGGCACCGGCATAGCACGGCATGGCACCGGCATGGCACGGCATGGCACCGGCATGGCACGGCATGGCACCGGCATGGCACCGGCATGGCACGGCATGGCACCGGCATGGCACGGCATGGCACCGGCATGGCACGGCATGGCACCGGCATGGCACGGCATGGCACCGGCATGGCACGGCATGGAATGGCATGGAATGGCATGGAATGGCATGGAATGGCATGAATGGCATGGAATGGCATGGAATGGCATGGAATGGCATGGAATGGCATGGAATGGCATGGAATGGCATGGGAATAGCATGAATGCATGGAATGGCATGGAATGGCATGGAATGGCATGGAATGGCATGGAATGGCATGGCACCGGCATGGCACCGGCATGGCACGGCATGGCACGGCATGGCACCGGCATGGCACGGCATGGCACCGGCATGGCACGGCATGGCACGGCATGGCACCGGCATGGCACGGCATGGCACCGGCATGGCACGGCATGGCACCGGCATGGTACGGCATGGCACGGCATGGCACGGCATGGCACCGGCATGGCACGGCATGGCACCGGCATGGCACCGGCATGGCACCGGCATGCACGGCATGGCATCGGCATGGCACGGCATGGCACGGCATGGCACCGGCATGGCACGGCATGGCACCGGCATGCACCGGCATGGCACCGGCATGGCACGGCATGGCACCGGCATGGCACGGCATGGCACGGCATGGCACCGGCATGGCACGGCATGGCACCGGCATGGCACGGCATGGCACCGGCATGGCACGGCATGGCACGGCATGGCACGGCATGGAATGGCATGGAATGGCATGGAATGGCATGGAATGGCATGGAATGGCATGGAATGGCATGGAATGGCATGGAATGGCATGGAATGGCATGGAATGGCATGGAATGGCATGGAATGGCATGGAATGGCATGGAATGGCATGGAATGGCATGGAATGGCATGGAATGGCATGGAATGGCATGGAATGGCATGGAATGGCATGGAATGGCATGGAATGGCATGGAATGGCATGGAATGGCATGGAATGGCATGGAATGGCATGGAATGGCATGGAATGGCATGGAATGGCATGGAATGGCTTGGAATGGCATGGAATGGCATGGAATGGCATGGAATGGCATGGAATGGCATGGAATGGCATGGAATGCATGGAACGGCATGGAACGGCATGGAACGGCATGGAATGGCATGGAATGGCATGGAATGGCATGGAATGGCATGGAATGGCATGGAATGGCATGGAATGGCATGGAATGGCATGGAATGGCATGGAATGGCATGGAATGGCATGGAATGGCATGGAAATGGCATGGAATGGCATGGAATGGCATGGAATGGCATGGAATGGCATGGAATGGCATGGAATGGCATGGAATGGCATGGAATGGCATGGAATGGCATGGAATGGCATGGCACCGCATGGCACGGCATGGAATGGCATGGAATGGCATGGCACCGCATGGCACGGCATGGCACGGCATTGAATGGCATGGAATGGCATTGAATGGCATGGAATGGCATGGAATGGCATGGAATGGCATGGAATGGCATGGAATGGCATGGAATGGCATGGAATGGCATGGAATGGCATGGAATGGCATGGAATGGCATGGAATGGCATGGAATGGCATGGAATGGCATGGAATGGCATGGAATGGCATGGAATGGCATGGAATGGCATGGAATGGCATGGAATGGCATGGAATGGCATGGAATGGCATGGAATGGCATGGAATGGCATGGCACCGGCATGGCACCGGCATGGCACGGCATGGCACGGCATGGCACCGGCATGGCACGGCATGGCACGGCATGGCACCGGCATGGCACGGCATGGCACGGCATGGCACCGGCATGGCACGGCATGGCACCGGCATGGCACCGGCATTGCACGGCATGGCACCGGCATGGCACGGCATGGCACCGGCATGGCACGGCATGCACCGGCATGGCACGGCATGGCACCGGCATGGCACGGCATGGCACGGCATGGCACGGCATTGAATGGCATGGAATGGCATGGAATGGCATGGAATGGCATGGAATGGCATGGAATGGCATGGAATGGCATGGAATGGCATGGAATGGCATGGAATGGCATGGAATGGCATGGAATGGCATGGAATGGCATGGAATGGCATGGAATGGCATGGAATGGCATGGAATGGCATGGAATGGCATGGAATGGCATGGAATGGCATGGAATGGCATGGAATGGCATGGACACCGGCATGGCACCGGCATGGCACGGCATGGCACCGGCATGGCACGGCATGGCACCGGCATGGCACGGCATGGCACCGGCATGGGCACCGGCATGGCACCGGCATGGCACCGGCATGGCACCGGCATGGCACCGGCATGGCACCGGCATGGCACCGGCATGGCACCCGGCATGGCACCGGCATGGGCACCGGCATGGCACCGGCATGGCACCGGCATGGCACCGGCATGGCACGGCATGGCACCGGCATGGCACGGCATGGCACCGGCATGGCACGGCATGGCACGGCATGGCACCGGCATGGCACGGCATGGCACCGGCATGGCACGGCATGGCACGGCATGGCACCGGCATGGCACGGCATGGCACGGGCATGGCACGGCATGGCACGGCATGGCACCGGCATGGCACGGCATGGCACCGGCATGGCACGGCATGGCACCGGCATGGCACGGCATGGCACGGCATGGCACGGCATGGCACGGCATGGCACGGCATGGCACGGCATGGCACGGCATGGCACGGCATGGCACGGCATGGCACGGCATGGCACGGCATGGAATGGCATGGAATGGCATGGAATGGCATGGAATGGCATGGAATGGCATGGAATGGCATGGAATGGCATGGAATGGCATGGAATGGCATGGAATGGCATGGAATGGCATGGAATGGCATGGAATGGGCATGGAATGGCATGGAATGGCATGGAATGGCATGGAATGGCATGGAATGGCATGGAATGGCATGGAAATGGCATGGAATGCATGGAATGGCATGGAATGGCATGGAATGGCATGGAATGGCATGGAATGGCATGGAATGGCATGGAATGGCATGGAATGGCATGGAATGGCATGGAATGGCATGGAATGGCATGGAATGGCATGGAATGGCATGGAATGGCATTGGAATGGCATGGAATGGCATGGAATGGCATGGAATGGCATGGAATGGCATGGAATGGCATGGATGGCATGGCACCGCATGGCACGGCATGGAATGGCATGGAATGGCATGGCACCGCATGGCACGGCATGGCACGGCATTAAATGGCATGGAATGGCATTGAATGGCATGGAATGGCATGGAATGGCATGGAATGGCATGGAATGGCATGGAATGGCATGGAATGGCATGGAATGGCATGGAATGGCATGGAATGGCATGGAATGGCATGGAATGGCATGGGAATGGCATGGAATGGCATGGAATGGCATGGAATGGCATGGAATGGCATGGAATGGCATGGAATGGCATGAATGGCATGGAATGGCATGTAATGGCATGGAATGGCATGGCACCGGCATGCACCGGCATGGCACGGCATGGCACCGGCATGGCACGGCATGGCACGGCATGGCACCGGCATGGCACGGCATGGCACGGCATGGCACCGGCATGGCACGGCATGGCACCGGCATGGCACCGGCATTGCACGGCATGGCACCGGCATGGCACGGCATGGCACCGCATGGCACGGCATGGCACCGGCATGGCACGGCATGGCACCGGCATGGCACGGCATGGCACCGGCATGGCACGGCATGGCACCGGCATGGCACGGCATGGCACCGGCATGGCACGGCATGGCACGGCATGGCACGGCATTGAATGGCATGGAATGGCATGGAATGGCATGGAATGGCATGGAATGGCATGGAATGGCTTGGAATGGCATGGAATGGCATGGAATGGCATGGAATGGCATGGAATGGCATGGAATGGCATGGAATGGCATGGAATGGCATGGAATGGCATGGAATGGCATGGAATGGCATGGAATGGCATGGAATGGCATGGAATGGCATGGAATGGCATGGAATGGCATGGAATGCATGGAATGGCATGGAATGGCATGGAATGGCATGGAATGGCATGGCACCGGCATGGAATGGCATGGAATGGCATGGCACCGGCATGGCACCGGCATGCACGGCATGGCACGGCATGGCACCGGCATGGCACGGCATGGAATGGCATGGAATGGCATGGAATGACATGGAATGGCATGGCACCGGCATGGCACCGGCATGGCACGGCATGGCACGGCATGGCACCGGCATGGCACGGCATGGCACGGCATGGCACGGCATGGCACCGGCATGGCACGGCATGGCACGGCATGGCACCGGCATGGCACGGCATGGCACCGGCATGGCACCGGAATTGCACGGCATGGCACCGGCATGGCACGGCATGGCACGGCATGGCACCGGCATGGCACGGCATGGCACGGCATGGCACCGGCATGGCACGGCATGGCACCGGCATGGCACAGGAATTGCACGGCATGGCACCGGCATGGCACGGCATGGCACCGGCATGGCACGGCATGGCACCGGCATGGCACGGCATGGCACCGGCATGGCACGGCATGGCACCGGCATGGCACCGGCATGGCACGGCATGGCACCGGCATGGCACGGCATGGCACCGGCATGGCACCGGCATGGCACGGCATGGCACCGGCATGGCACGGCATGGCACCGGCATGGCACGGCATGGCACGGCATGGCACCGGCATGGCACGGCATGGCACGGCATGGCACCGGCATGGGACGGCATGGCACCGGCATGGCACGGCATGGCACCGGCATGGCACGGCATGGCACCGGCATGGCACGGCATGGCACGGCATTGAATGGCATGGAATGGCATGGAATGGCATGGAATGGCATGGAATGGCATGGAATGGCATGGAATGGCCTGGAATGGCATGGAATGGCATGGAATGGCATGGAATGGCATGGAATGGCATGGAATGGCATGGAATGGCATGGAATGGCATCGAATGGCATGGAATGGCATGGAATGGCATGGAATGGCATGGAATGGCATGGAATGGCATGGAATGGCATGGAATGGCATGGAATGGCATGGAATGGCATGGAATGGCATGGAATGGCATGGAATGGCATGGAATGGCATGGAATGGCATGGAATGGCATGGAATGGCATGGAATGGCATGGAATGGCATGGAATGGCATGGAATGGCATGGAATGGCATGGAATGGCATGGAATGGCATGGAATGGCATGGAATGGCATGGAATGGCATGGAATGGCATGGAATGGCATGGAATGGCATGGAATGGCATGGAATGGCATGGAATGGCATGGAATGGCATGGAATGGCATGGCACCGGCATGGAATGGCATGGAATGGCATGGAATGGCATGGAATGGCATGGAATGGCATGGAATGGCATGGAATGGCATGGAATGGCATGGCACCGGCATGGCACCGGCATGGCACGGCATGGCACGGCATGGCACCGGCATGGCATGGCATGGAATGGCATGGAATGGCATGGAATGACATGGAATGGCATGGAATGACATGGAATGGCATGGCACCGGCATGGCACCGGCATGGCACGGCATGGCACGGCATGGCACGGCATGGCACGGCATGGCACGGCATGGCACCGGCATGGCACGGCATGGCACCGGCATGGCACGGCATGGCACCGGCATGGCACGGCATGGCACCGGCATGGCACGGCATGGCACCGGCATGGCACGGCATGGCACGGCATGGCACCGGCATGGCACGGCATGGCACCGCATTGAGTGGCATGGAATGGCATGGAATGGCATGGAATGGCATGGAATGGCATGGAATGGCATGGAATGGCATGGAATGGCATGGCCCGGCATGGCACGGCATGGCACCGGCATGGCACGGCATGGCACGGCATGGCACGGCATGGCACGGCATGGCACGGCATGGCACGGCATGGCACCGGCATGGCACGGCATGGCACCGGCATGGCACGGCATGGCACCGGCATGGCACGGCATGGCACCGGCATGGCACGGCATGGCACCGCATTGAGTGGCATGGAATGGCATGGCACGGCATGGCACGGCATGGCACCGGCATGGCACGGCATGGCACCGGCATGGCACGGCATGGCACCGGCATGGCACGGCATGGCACCGGCATGGCACGGCATGGCACCGGCATGGCACGGCATGGCACCGGCATGGCACGGCATGGCACCGGCATGGCACGGCATGGCACCGGCATGGCACCGGCATGGCACCGGCATGGCACCGGCATGGCACCGGCATGGCACCGGCATGGCACCGGCATGGCACGGCATGGCACCGGCATGGCACGGCATGGCACCGGCATGGCACGGCATGGCACGGCATGGCACCGGCATGGCACGGCATGGCACGGCATGGCACCGGCATGGCACGGCATGGCACCGGCATGGCACGGCATGGCACGGCATGGCACCGGCATGGCACGGCATGGCACGGCATGGCACCGGCATGGCACGGCATGGCACGGCATGGCACCGGCATGGCACGGCATGGCACCGGCATGGCACGGCATGGCACGGCATGGCACGGCATGGCACGGCATGGCACGGCATGGCACGGCATGGAATGGCATGGAATGGCATGGAATGGCATGGATTGGCATGGAATGGCATGGAATGGCATGGAATGGCATGGAATGGCATGGAATGGCATGGAATGGCATGGAATGGCATGGAATGGCATGGAATGGCATGGAATGGCATGGAATGGCATGGAATGGCATGGAATGGCATGGAATGGCATGGAATGGCATGGAATGGCATGGAATGGCATGGAATGGCATGGAATGGCATGGAATGGCATGGAATGGCATGGAATGGCATGGAATGGCATGGAATGGCATGGAATGGCATGGAATGGCATGGAATGGCATGGAATGGCATGGAATCGCATGGAATGGCATGGAATGGCATGGCACCGCATGGCACGGCATGGAATGGCATGGAATGGCATGGCACCGCATGGCACGGCATGGCACGGCATTGAATGGCATTGAATGGCATGGAATGGCATGGAATGGCATGGAATGGCATGGAATGGCATGGAATGGCATGGCACCGGCATGGCACCGGCATGGCACGGCATGGCACCGGCATGGCACGGCATGGCACGGCATGGCACCGGCATGGCACGGCATGGCACGGCATGGCACCGGCATGGCACGGCATGGCACCGGCATGGCACCGGCATTGCACGGCATGGCACCGGCATGGCACGGCATGGCACCGGCATGGCACGGCATGGCACCGGCATGGCACGGCATGGCACCGGCATGGCACGGCATGGCACCGGCATGGCACGGCATGGCACGGCATGGCACGGCATTGAATGGCATGGAATGGCATGGAATGGCATGAAATGGCATGGAATGGCATGGAATGGCATGGAATGGCATGGAATGGCATGGAATAGCATGGAATGGCATGGAATGGCATGGAATGGCATGGAATGACATGGAATGGCATGGCACGGCATGGCACGGCATGGCACGGCATGGCACGGCATGGCACGGCATGGCACGGCATGGCACGGCATGGCACGGCATGGCACGGCATGGCACGGCATGGCACGGCATGGCACGGCATGGCACCGGCATGGCACGGCATGGCACCGGCATGGCACGGCATGGCACCGGCATGGCACCGGCATGGCACGGCATGGCACGGCATGGCACCGGCATGGCACGGCATGGCACGGCATGGCACCGGCATGGCACGGCATGGCACCGGCATGGCACCGGCATGGCACCGGCATAGCACGGCATGGCACCGGCATGGCACGGCATGGCACCGGCATGGCACGGCATGGCACCGGCATGGCACCGGCATGGCACGGCATGGCACCGGCATGGCACGGCATGGCACCGGCATGGCACGGCATGGCACCGGCATGGCACGGCATGGCACCGGCATGGCACGGCATGGCACCGGCATGGCACCGGCATGGCACGGCATGGCACCGGCATGGCACGGCATGGCACCGGCATGGCACGGCATGGCACCGGCATGGCACGGCATGGCACCGGCATGGCACGGCATGGCACCGGCATGGCACGGCATGGAATGGCATGGAATGGCATGGAATGGCATGGAATGGCATGGAATGGCATGGAATGGCATGGAATGGCATGGAATGGCATGGAATGGCATGGAATGGCATGGAATGGCATGGCACCGGCATGGCACCGGCATGGCACGGCATGGCACGGCATGGCACCGGCATGGCACGGCATGGCACCGGCATGGCACGGCATGGCACGGCATGGCACGGCATGGCACCGGCATGGCACAGCATGGCACCGGCATGGCACAGCATGGCACCGGCATGGCACGGCATGGCACGGCATGGCACCGGCATGGCACGGCATGGCACCGGCATGGCACGGCATGGCACCGGCATGGCACCGGCATGGCACCGGCATAGCACGGCATGGCACCGGCATGGCACGGCATGGCACCGGCATGGCACCGGCATGGCACGGCATGGCACCGGCATGGCACGGCATGGCACCGGCATGGCACGGCATGGCACCGGCATGGCACGGCATGGCACCGGCATGGCACGGCATGGCACCGGCATGGCACGGCATGGCACCGGCATGGCACGGCATGGCACCGGCATGGCACGGCATGGAATGGCATGGAATGGCATGGAATGGCATGGAATGGCATGGAATGGCATGGAATGGCATGGAATGGCATGGAATGGCATGGAATGGCATGGAATGGCATGGAATGGCATGGAATGGCATGGAATGGCATGGAATGGCATGGAATGGCATGGAATGGCATGGAATGGCATGGAATGGCATGGAATGGCATGGAATGGCATGGAATGGCATGGAATGGCATGGAATGGCATGGAATGGCATGGAATGGCATGGAATGGCATGGAATGGCATGGAATGGCATGGAATGGCATGGCACCGGCATGGCACCGGCATGGCACGGCATGGCACGGCATGGCACCGGCATGGCACGGCATGGCACCGGCATGGCACGGCATGGCACGGCATGGCACCGGCATGGCACGGCATGGCACCGGCATGGCACGGCATGGCACCGGCATGGTACGGCATGGCACGGCATGGCACGGCATGGCACCGGCATGGCACGGCATGGCACCGGCATGGCACCGGCATGGCACCGGCATGGCACGGCATGGCATCGGCATGGCACCGGCATGGCACGGCATGGCACCGGCATGGCACGGCATGGCACCGGCATGGCACCGGCATGGCACGGCATGGCACCGGCATGGCACGGCATGGCACGGCATGGCACGGCATGGCACGGCATGGCACCGGCATGGCACGGCATGGCACCGGCATGGCACGGCATGGCACCGGCATGGCACGGCATGGCACGGCATGGCACGGCATGGAATGGCATGGAATGGCATGGAATGGCATGGAATGGCATGGAATGGCATGGAATGGCATGGAATGGCATGGAATGGCATGGAATGGCATGGAATGGCATGGAATGGCATGGAATGGCATGGAATGGCATGGAATGGCATGGAATGGCATGGAATGGCATGGAATGGCATGGAATGGCATGGAATGGCATGGAATGGCATGGAATGGCATGGAATGGCATGGAATGGCATGGAATGGCATGGAATGGCATGGAATGGCATGGAATGGCATGGAATGGCATGGAATGGCATGGAATGGCATGGAATGGCATGGAATGGCATGGAATGGCATGGAATGGCATGGAATGGCATGGAATGGCATGGAATGGCTTGGAATGGCATGGAATGGCATGGAATGGCATGGAATGGCATGGAATGGCATGGAATGGCATGGAATGGCATGGAATGGCATGGAATGGCATGGAATGGCATGGAATGGCATGGAATGGCATGGAATGGCATGGAATGGCATGGAATGGCATGGAATGGCATGGAATGGCATGGAATGGCATGGAATGGCATGGAATGGCATGGAATGGCATGGAATGGCATGGAATGGCATGGAATGGCATGGAATGGCATGGAATGGCATGGAATGGCATGGAATGGCATGGAATGGCATGGAATGGCATGGAATGGCATGGAATGGCATGGAATGGCATGGAATGGCATGGAATGGCTTGGAATGGCATGGAATGGCATGGAATGGCATGGAATGGCATGGAATGGCATGGAATGGCATGGAATGGCATGGAACGGCATGGAACGGCATGGAACGGCATGGAATGGCATGGAATGGCATGGAATGGCATGGAATGGCATGGAATGGCATGGAATGGCATGGAATGGCATGGAATGGCATGGAATGGCATGGAATGGCATGGAATGGCATGGAATGGCATGGAATGGCATGGAATGGCATGGAATGGCATGGAATGGCATGGAATGGCATGGAATGGCATGGAATGGCATGGAATGGCATGGAATGGCATGGAATGGCATGGAATGGCATGGAATGGCATGGAATGGCATGGAATGGCATGGAATGGCATGGAATGGCATGGAATGGCATGGCACCGCATGGCACGGCATGGAATGGCATGGAATGGCATGGCACCGCATGGCACGGCATGGCACGGCATTGAATGGCATGGAATGGCATTGAATGGCATGGAATGGCATGGAATGGCATGGAATGGCATGGAATGGCATGGAATGGCATGGAATGGCATGGAATGGCATGGAATGGCATGGAATGGCATGGAATGGCATGGAATGGCATGGAATGGCATGGAATGGCATGGAATGGCATGGAATGGCATGGAATGGCATGGAATGGCATGGAATGGCATGGAATGGCATGGAATGGCATGGAATGGCATGGAATGGCATGGAATGGCATGGCACCGGCATGGCACCGGCATGGCACGGCATGGCACGGCATGGCACCGGCATGGCACGGCATGGCACCGGCATGGCACGGCATGGCACGGCATGGCACCGGCATGGCACGGCATGGCACGGCATGGCACCGGCATGGCACGGCATGGCACCGGCATGGCACCGGCATTGCACGGCATGGCACCGGCATGGCACGGCATGGCACCGGCATGGCACGGCATGGCACCGGCATGGCACGGCATGGCACCGGCATGGCACGGCATGGCACGGCATGGCACGGCATTGAATGGCATGGAATGGCATGGAATGGCATGGAATGGCATGGAATGGCATGGAATGGCATGGAATGGCATGGAATGGCATGGAATGGCATGGAATGGCATGGAATGGCATGGAATGGCATGGAATGGCATGGAATGGCATGGAATGGCATGGAATGGCATGGAATGGCATGGAATGGCATGGAATGGCATGGAATGGCATGGAATGGCATGGAATGGCATGGAATGGCATGGAATGGCATGGCACCGGCATGGCACCGGCATGGCACGGCATGGCACCGGCATGGCACGGCATGGCACCGGCATGGCACGGCATGGCACCGGCATGGCACCGGCATGGCACCGGCATGGCACCGGCATGGCACCGGCATGGCACCGGCATGGCACCGGCATGGCACCGGCATGGCACCGGCATGGCACCGGCATGGCACCGGCATGGCACCGGCATGGCACCGGCATGGCACCGGCATGGCACGGCATGGCACCGGCATGGCACGGCATGGCACCGGCATGGCACGGCATGGCACGGCATGGCACCGGCATGGCACGGCATGGCACCGGCATGGCACGGCATGGCACGGCATGGCACCGGCATGGCACGGCATGGCACGGCATGGCACGGCATGGCACGGCATGGCACCGGCATGGCACGGCATGGCACCGGCATGGCACGGCATGGCACCGGCATGGCACGGCATGGCACGGCATGGCACGGCATGGCACGGCATGGCACGGCATGGCACGGCATGGCACGGCATGGCACGGCATGGCACGGCATGGCACGGCATGGCACGGCATGGAATGGCATGGAATGGCATGGAATGGCATGGAATGGCATGGAATGGCATGGAATGGCATGGAATGGCATGGAATGGCATGGAATGGCATGGAATGGCATGGAATGGCATGGAATGGCATGGAATGGCATGGAATGGCATGGAATGGCATGGAATGGCATGGAATGGCATGGAATGGCATGGAATGGCATGGAATGGCATGGAATGGCATGGAATGGCATGGAATGGCATGGAATGGCATGGAATGGCATGGAATGGCATGGAATGGCATGGAATGGCATGGAATGGCATGGAATGGCATGGAATGGCATGGAATGGCATGGAATGGCATGGAATGGCATGGAATGGCATGGAATGGCATGGAATGGCATGGAATGGCATGGAATGGCATGGAATGGCATGGCACCGCATGGCACGGCATGGAATGGCATGGAATGGCATGGCACCGCATGGCACGGCATGGCACGGCATTAAATGGCATGGAATGGCATTGAATGGCATGGAATGGCATGGAATGGCATGGAATGGCATGGAATGGCATGGAATGGCATGGAATGGCATGGAATGGCATGGAATGGCATGGAATGGCATGGAATGGCATGGAATGGCATGGAATGGCATGGAATGGCATGGAATGGCATGGAATGGCATGGAATGGCATGGAATGGCATGGAATGGCATGGAATGGCATGTAATGGCATGGAATGGCATGGCACCGGCATGGCACCGGCATGGCACGGCATGGCACCGGCATGGCACGGCATGGCACGGCATGGCACCGGCATGGCACGGCATGGCACGGCATGGCACCGGCATGGCACGGCATGGCACCGGCATGGCACCGGCATTGCACGGCATGGCACCGGCATGGCACGGCATGGCACCGGCATGGCACGGCATGGCACCGGCATGGCACGGCATGGCACCGGCATGGCACGGCATGGCACCGGCATGGCACGGCATGGCACCGGCATGGCACGGCATGGCACCGGCATGGCACGGCATGGCACGGCATGGCACGGCATTGAATGGCATGGAATGGCATGGAATGGCATGGAATGGCATGGAATGGCATGGAATGGCATGGAATGGCATGGAATGGCATGGAATGGCATGGAATGGCATGGAATGGCATGGAATGGCATGGAATGGCATGGAATGGCATGGAATGGCATGGAATGGCATGGAATGGCATGGAATGGCATGGAATGGCATGGAATGGCATGGAATGGCATGGAATGGCATGGAATGGCATGGAATGGCATGGAATGGCATGGAATGGCATGGCACCGGCATGGAATGGCATGGAATGGCATGGCACCGGCATGGCACCGGCATGGCACGGCATGGCACGGCATGGCACCGGCATGGCACGGCATGGAATGGCATGGAATGGCATGGAATGACATGGAATGGCATGGCACCGGCATGGCACCGGCATGGCACGGCATGGCACGGCATGGCACGGCATGGCACCGGCATGGCACGGCATGGCACGGCATGGCACCGGCATGGCACGGCATGGCACCGGCATGGCACCGGAATTGCACGGCATGGCACCGGCATGGCACGGCATGGCACGGCATGGCACCGGCATGGCACGGCATGGCACGGCATGGCACCGGCATGGCACGGCATGGCACCGGCATGGCACAGGAATTGCACGGCATGGCACCGGCATGGCACGGCATGGCACCGGCATGGCACGGCATGGCACCGGCATGGCACGGCATGGCACCGGCATGGCACGGCATGGCACCGGCATGGCACCGGCATGGCACGGCATGGCACCGGCATGGCACGGCATGGCACCGGCATGGCACCGGCATGGCACGGCATGGCACCGGCATGGCACGGCATGGCACCGGCATGGCACGGCATGGCACGGCATGGCACCGGCATGGCACGGCATGGCACGGCATGGCACCGGCATGGGACGGCATGGCACCGGCATGGCACGGCATGGCACCGGCATGGCACGGCATGGCACCGGCATGGCACGGCATGGCACGGCATTGAATGGCATGGAATGGCATGGAATGGCATGGAATGGCATGGAATGGCATGGAATGGCATGGAATGGCCTGGAATGGCATGGAATGGCATGGAATGGCATGGAATGGCATGGAATGGCATGGAATGGCATGGAATGGCATGGAATGGCATCGAATGGCATGGAATGGCATGGAATGGCATGGAATGGCATGGAATGGCATGGAATGGCATGGAATGGCATGGAATGGCATGGAATGGCATGGAATGGCATGGAATGGCATGGAATGGCATGGAATGGCATGGAATGGCATGGAATGGCATGGAATGGCATGGAATGGCATGGAATGGCATGGAATGGCATGGAATGGCATGGAATGGCATGGAATGGCATGGAATGGCATGGAATGGCATGGAATGGCATGGAATGGCATGGAATGGCATGGAATGGCATGGAATGGCATGGCACCGGCATGGAATGGCATGGAATGGCATGGAATGGCATGGAATGGCATGGAATGGCATGGAATGGCATGGAATGGCATGGAATGGCATGGCACCGGCATGGCACCGGCATGGCACGGCATGGCACGGCATGGCACGGCATGGCACGGCATGGCACCGGCATGGCATGGCATGGAATGGCATGGAATGGCATGGAATGACATGGAATGGCATGGAATGACATGGAATGGCATGGCACCGGCATGGCACCGGCATGGCACGGCATGGCACGGCATGGCACGGCATGGCACGGCATGGCACGGCATGGCACCGGCATGGCACGGCATGGCACCGGCATGGCACGGCATGGCACCGGCATGGCACGGCATGGCACCGGCATGGCACGGCATGGCACCGGCATGGCACGGCATGGCACCGCATTGAGTGGCATGGAATGGCATGGAATGGCATGGAATGGCATGGAATGGCATGGAATGGCATGGAATGGCATGGAATGGCATGGAATGGCATGGAATGGCATGGAATGGCATGGCCCGGCATGGCACGGCATGGCACCGGCATGGCACGGCATGGCACGGCATGGCACGGCATGGCACGGCATGGCACGGCATGGCACGGCATGGCACCGGCATGGCACGGCATGGCACCGGCATGGCACGGCATGGCACCGGCATGGCACGGCATGGCACCGGCATGGCACGGCATGGCACCGCATTGAGTGGCATGGAATGGCATGGCACGGCATGGCACGGCATGGCACCGGCATGGCACGGCATGGCACCGGCATGGCACGGCATGGCACCGGCATGGCACGGCATGGCACCGGCATGGCACGGCATGGCACCGGCATGGCACGGCATGGCACCGGCATGGCACGGCATGGCACCGGCATGGCACGGCATGGCACCGGCATGGCACCGGCATGGCACCGGCATGGCACCGGCATGGCACCGGCATGGCACCGGCATGGCACCGGCATGGCACGGCATGGCACCGGCATGGCACGGCATGGCACCGGCATGGCACGGCATGGCACGGCATGGCACCGGCATGGCACGGCATGGCACGGCATGGCACCGGCATGGCACGGCATGGCACCGGCATGGCACGGCATGGCACGGCATGGCACCGGCATGGCACGGCATGGCACGGCATGGCACCGGCATGGCACGGCATGGCACGGCATGGCACCGGCATGGCACGGCATGGCACCGGCATGGCACGGCATGGCACGGCATGGCACGGCATGGCACGGCATGGCACGGCATGGCACGGCATGGAATGGCATGGAATGGCATGGAATGGCATGGATTGGCATGGAATGGCATGGAATGGCATGGAATGGCATGGAATGGCATGGAATGGCATGGAATGGCATGGAATGGCATGGAATGGCATGGAATGGCATGGAATGGCATGGAATGGCATGGAATGGCATGGAATGGCATGGAATGGCATGGAATGGCATGGAATGGCATGGAATGGCATGGAATGGCATGGAATGGCATGGAATGGCATGGAATGGCATGGAATGGCATGGAATGGCATGGAATGGCATGGAATGGCATGGAATGGCATGGAATGGCATGGAATCGCATGGAATCGCATGGAATGGCATGGCACCGCATGGCACGGCATGGAATGGCATGGAATGGCATGGCACCGCATGGCACGGCATGGCACGGCATTGAATGGCATTGAATGGCATGGAATGGCATGGAATGGCATGGAATGGCATGGAATGGCATGGAATGGCATGGCACCGGCATGGCACCGGCATGGCACGGCATGGCACCGGCATGGCACGGCATGGCACGGCATGGCACCGGCATGGCACGGCATGGCACGGCATGGCACCGGCATGGCACGGCATGGCACCGGCATGGCACCGGCATTGCACGGCATGGCACCGGCATGGCACGGCATGGCACCGGCATGGCACGGCATGGCACCGGCATGGCACGGCATGGCACCGGCATGGCACGGCATGGCACCGGCATGGCACGGCATGGCACGGCATGGCACGGCATTGAATGGCATGGAATGGCATGGAATGGCATGAAATGGCATGGAATGGCATGGAATGGCATGGAATGGCATGGAATGGCATGGAATAGCATGGAATGGCATGGAATGGCATGGAATGGCATGGAATGACATGGAATGGCATGGCACGGCATGGCACGGCATGGCACGGCATGGCACGGCATGGCACGGCATGGCACGGCATGGCACGGCATGGCACGGCATGGCACGGCATGGCACGGCATGGCACGGCATGGCACGGCATGGCACCGGCATGGCACGGCATGGCACCGGCATGGCACGGCATGGCACCGGCATGGCACCGGCATGGCACGGCATGGCACGGCATGGCACCGGCATGGCACGGCATGGCACGGCATGGCACCGGCATGGCACGGCATGGCACCGGCATGGCACCGGCATGGCACCGGCATAGCACGGCATGGCACCGGCATGGCACGGCATGGCACCGGCATGGCACGGCATGGCACCGGCATGGCACCGGCATGGCACGGCATGGCACCGGCATGGCACGGCATGGCACCGGCATGGCACGGCATGGCACCGGCATGGCACGGCATGGCACCGGCATGGCACGGCATGGCACCGGCATGGCACCGGCATGGCACGGCATGGCACCGGCATGGCACGGCATGGCACCGGCATGGCACGGCATGGCACCGGCATGGCACGGCATGGCACCGGCATGGCACGGCATGGCACCGGCATGGCACGGCATGGAATGGCATGGAATGGCATGGAATGGCATGGAATGGCATGGAATGGCATGGAATGGCATGGAATGGCATGGAATGGCATGGAATGGCATGGAATGGCATGGCACCGGCATGGCACCGGCATGGCACGGCATGGCACGGCATGGCACCGGCATGGCACGGCATGGCACCGGCATGGCACGGCATGGCACGGCATGGCACGGCATGGCACCGGCATGGCACAGCATGGCACCGGCATGGCACAGCATGGCACCGGCATGGCACCGGCATGGCACCGGCATGGCACGGCATGGCACGGCATGGCACCGGCATGGCACGGCATGGCACCGGCATGGCACCGGCATGGCACCGGCATAGCACGGCATGGCACCGGCATGGCACGGCATGGCACCGGCATGGCACGGCATGGCACCGGCATGGCACGGCATGGCACGGCATGGCACCGGCATGGCACGGCATGGCACCGGCATGGCACGGCATGGCACCGGCATGGTACGGCATGGCACGGCATGGCACGGCATGGCACCGGCATGGCACGGCATGGCACCGGCATGGCACCGGCATGGCACCGGCATGGCACGGCATGGCATCGGCATGGCACCGGCATGGCACGGCATGGCACCGGCATGGCACGGCATGGCACCGGCATGGCACCGGCATGGCACGGCATGGCACCGGCATGGCACGGCATGGCACGGCATGGCACGGCATGGCACGGCATGGCACCGGCATGGCACGGCATGGCACCGGCATGGCACGGCATGGCACCGGCATGGCACGGCATGGCACGGCATGGCACGGCATGGAATGGCATGGAATGGCATGGAATGGCATGGAATGGCATGGAATGGCATGGAATGGCATGGAATGGCATGGAATGGCATGGAATGGCATGGAATGGCATGGAATGGCATGGAATGGCATGGAATGGCATGGAATGGCATGGAATGGCATGGAATGGCATGGAATGGCATGGAATGGCATGGAATGGCATGGAATGGCATGGAATGGCATGGAATGGCATGGAATGGCATGGAATGGCATGGAATGGCATGGAATGGCATGGAATGGCATGGAATGGCATGGAATGGCATGGAATGGCATGGAATGGCATGGAATGGCATGGAATGGCATGGAATGGCATGGAATGGCATGGAATGGCTTGGAATGGCATGGAATGGCATGGAATGGCATGGAATGGCATGGAATGGCATGGAATGGCATGGAATGGCATGGAATGGCATGGAATGGCATGGAATGGCATGGAATGGCATGGAATGGCATGGAATGGCATGGAATGGCATGGAATGGCATGGAATGGCATGGAATGGCATGGAATGGCATGGAATGGCATGGAATGGCATGGAATGGCATGGAATGGCATGGAATGGCATGGAATGGCATGGAATGGCATGGAATGGCATGGAATGGCATGGAATGGCATGGAATGGCATGGAATGGCATGGAATGGCATGGAATGGCATGGAATGGCATGGAATGGCATGGAATGGCATGGAATGGCATGGAATGGCATGGAATGGCATGGAATGGCATGGAATGGCATGGAATCGCATGGAATGGCATGGAATGGCATGGCACCGCATGGCACGGCATGGAATGGCATGGAATGGCATGGCACCGCATGGCACGGCATGGCACGGCATTGAATGGCATTGAATGGCATGGAATGGCATGGAATGGCATGGAATGGCATGGAATGGCATGGAATGGCATGGAATGGCATGGAATGGCATGGAATGGCATGGAATGGCATGGAATGGCATGGCACCGGCATGGCACCGGCATGGCGCGGCATGGCACCGGCATGGCACGGCATGGCACGGCATGGCACCGGCATGGCACGGCATGGCACGGCATGGCACCGGCATGGCACGGCATGGCACCGGCATGGCACCGGCATTGCACGGCATGGCACCGGCATGGCACGGCATGGCACCGGCATGGCACGGCATGGCACCGGCATGGCACGGCATGGCACCGGCATGGCACGGCATGGCACGGCATGGCACGGCATTGAATGGCATGGAATGGCATGGAATGGCATGGAATGGCATGGAATGGCATGGAATGGCATGGAATGGCATGGAATGGCATGGAATGGCATGGAATGGCATGGAATGGCATGGAATGGCATGGAATGGCATGGAATGGCATGGAATGGCATGGAATGGCATGGAATGGCATGGAATGGCATGGAATGGCATGGAATGGCATGGAATGGCATGGAATGGCATGGAATGGCATGGAATGGCATGGAATGGCATGGAATGGCATGGAATGGCATGGAATGGCATGGAATGGCATGGAATGGCATGGAATGGCATGGAATGGCATGGAATGGCATGGCACCGGCATGGCACCGGCATGGCACGGCATGGCACGGCATGGCACGGCATGGCACCGGCATGGCACGGCATGGCACCGGCATGGCACGGCATGGCACGGCATGGCACCGGCATGGCACGGCATGGCACCGGCATGGCACGGCATGGCACCGGCATGGCACCGGCATGGCACCGGCATGGCACCGGCATGGCACCGGCATGGCACCGGCATGGCACCGGCATGGCACCGGCATGGCACCGGCATGGCACCGGCATGGCACCGGCATGGCACCGGCATGGCACCGGCATGGCACCGGCATGGCACCGGCATGGCACCGGCATGGCACCGGCATGGCACGGCATGGCACCGGCATGGCACGGCATGGCACCGGCATGGCACGGCATGGCACGGCATGGCACCGGCATGGCACGGCATGGCACGGCATGGCACGGCATGGCACGGCATGGCACCGGCATGGCACGGCATGGCACCGGCATGGCACGGCATGGCACCGGCATGGCACGGCATGGCACGGCATGGCACGGCATGGCACGGCATGGCACGGCATGGCACGGCATGGAATGGCATGGAATGGCATGGAATGGCATGGAATGGCATGGAATGGCATGGAATGGCATGGAATGGCATGGAATGGCATGGAATGGCATGGAATGGCATGGAATGGCATGGAATGGCATGGAATGGCATGGAATGGCATGGAATGGCATGGAATGGCATGGAATGGCATGGAATGGCATGGAATGGCATGGAATGGCATGGAATGGCATGGAATGGCATGGAATGGCATGGAATGGCATGGAATGGCATGGAATGGCATGGAATGGCATGGAATGGCATGGAATGGCATGGAATGGCATGGAATGGCATGGAATGGCATGGAATGGCATGGAATGGCATGGAATGGCATGGAATGGCATGGAATGGCATGGAATGGCATGGAATGGCATGGAATGGCATGGAATGGCATGGAATGGCATGGAATGGCATGGAATGGCATGGAATGGCATGGAATGGCATGGAATGGCATGGAATGGCATGGAATGGCATGGAATGGCATGGAATGGCATGGAATGGCATGGAATGGCATGGAATGGCATGGAATGGCATGGAATGGCATGGAATGGCATGGAATGGCATGGAATGGCATGGAATGGCATGGAATGGCATGGAATGGCATGGAATGGCATGGAATGGCATGGAATGGCATGGAATGGCATGGAATGGCATGGAATGGCATGGAATGGCATGGAATGGCATGGAATGGCATGGAATGGCATGGCACCGCATGGCACGGCATGGAATGGCATGGAATGGCATGGCACCGCATGGCACGGCATGGCACGGCATTAAATGGCATGGAATGGCATTGAATGGCATGGAATGGCATGGAATGGCATGGAATGGCATGGAATGGCATGGAATGGCATGGAATGGCATGGAATGGCATGGAATGGCATGGAATGGCATGGAATGGCATGGAATTGCATGGAATGGCATGGAATGGCATGGAATGGCATGGAATGGCATGGAATGGCATGGAATGGCATGGAATGGCATGGCACCGGCATGGCACCGGCATGGCACGGCATGGCACCGGCATGGCACGGCATGGCACGGCATGGCACCGGCATGGCACGGCATGGCACGGCATGGCACCGGCATGGCACGGCATGGCACCGGCATGGCACCGGCATTGCACGGCATGGCACCGGCATGGCACGGCATGGCACCGGCATGGCACGGCATGGCACCGGCATGGCACGGCATGGCACCGGCATGGCACGGCATGGCACCGGCATGGCACGGCATGGCACCGGCATGGCACGGCATGGCACCGGCATGGCACGGCATGGCACGGCATGGCACGGCATGGCACGGCATTGAATGGCATGGAATGGCATGGAATGGCATGGAATGGCATGGAATGGCATGGAATGGCATGGAATGGCATGGAATGGCATGGAATGGCATGGAATGGCATGGAATGGCATGGAATGGCATGGAATGGCATGGAATGGCATGGAATGGCATGGAATGGCATGGAATGGCATGGAATGGCATGGAATGGCATGGAATGGCATGGAATGGCATGGCACCGGCATGGCACCGGCATGGCACGGCATGGCACGGCATGGCACCGGCATGGCACGGCATGGAATGGCATGGAATGGCATGGAATGACATGGAATGGCATGGCACCGGCATGGCACCTGCATGGCACGGCATGGCACGGCATGGCACCGGCATGGCACGGCATGGCACGGCATGGCACCGGCATGGCACGGCATGGCACCGGCATGGCACCGGAATTGCACGGCATGGCACCGGCATGGCACGGCATGGCACCGGCATGGCACGGCATGGCACCGGCATGGCACGGCATGGCACCGGCATGGCACGGCATGGCACCGGCATGGCACCGGCATGGCACGGCATGGCACCGGCATGGCACGGCATGGCACCGGCATGGCACCGGCATGGCACGGCATGGCACCGGCATGGCACGGCATGGCACCGGCATGGCACGGCATGGCACGGCATGGCACCGGCATGGCACGGCATGGCACGGCATGGCACCGGCATGGGACGGCATGGCACCGGCATGGCACGGCATGGCACCGGCATGGCACGGCATGGCACCGGCATGGCACGGCATGGCACCGGCATGGCACGGCATGGCACCGGCATGGCACGGCATGGCACGGCATGGCACGGCATTGAATGGCATGGAATGGCATGGAATGGCATGGAATGGCATGGAATGGCATGGAATGGCATGGAATGGCATGGAATGGCATGGAATGGCATGGAATGGCATGGAATGGCATCGAATGGCATGGAATGGCATGGAATGGCATGGAATGGCATGGAATGGCATGGAATGGCATGGAATGGCATGGAATGGCATGGAATGGCATGGAATGGCATGGAATGGCATGGAATGGCATGGAATGGCATGGAATGGCATGGAATGGCATGGAATGGCATGGAATGGCATGGAATGGCATGGAATGGCATGGAATGGCATGGAATGGCATGGAATGGCATGGAATGGCATGGAATGGCATGGAATGGCATGGAATGGCATGGAATGGCATGGAATGGCATGGAATGGCATGGAATGGCATGGAATGGCATGGAATGGCATGGAATGGCATGGAATGGCATGGAATGGCATGGAATGGCATGGAATGGCATGGAATGGCATGGAATGGCATGGAATGGCATGGAATGGCATGGAATGGCATGGAATGGCATGGCACCGGCATGGAATGGCATGGAATGGCATGGAATGGCATGGAATGGCATGGAATGGCATGGAATGGCATGGAATGGCATGGCATGGAATGGCATGGAATGGCATGGCACCGGCATGGCACCGGCATGGCACGGCATGGCACGGCATGGCACCGGCATGGCATGGCATGGAATGGCATGGAATGGCATGGAATGACATGGAATGGCATGGAATGACATGGAATGGCATGGCACCGGCATGGCACCGGCATGGCACGGCATGGCACGGCATGGCACGGCATGGCACGGCATGGCACGGCATGGCACCGGCATGGCACGGCATGGCACCGGCATGGCACCGGCATGGCACGGCATGGCACCGGCATGGCACGGCATGGCACCGGCATGGCACGGCATGGCACCGGCATGGCACGGCATGGCACCGGCATGGCACGGCATGGCACCGCATTGAGTGGCATGGAATGGCATGGAATGGCATGGAATGGCATGGAATGGCATGGAATGGCATGGCCCGGCATGGCACGGCATGGCACCGGCATGGCACGGCATGGCACCGGCATGGCACGGCATGGCACGGCATGGCACGGCATTGAATGGCATGGAATGGCATGGAATGGCATGGAATGGCATGGAATGGCATGGAATGGCATGGAATGGCATGGAATGGCATGGAATGGCATGGAATGGCATGGAATGGCATGGAATGGCATGGAATGGCATGGAATGGCATGGAATGGCATGGAATGGCATGGAATGGCATGGAATGGCATGGAATGGCATGGAATGGCATGGAATGGCATGGAATGGCATGGAATGGCATGGAATGGCATGGAATGGCATGGAATGGCATGGAATGGCATGGAATGGCATGGAATGGCATGGAATGGCATGGAATGGCATGGAATGGCATGGAATGGCATGGAATGGCATGGAATGGCATGGAATGGCATGGAATGGCATGGAATGGCATGGAATGGCATGGAATGGCATGGAATGGCATGGAATGGCATGGAATGGCATGGAATGGCATGGAATGGCATGGAATGGCATGGAATGGCATGGAATGGCATGGAATGGCATGGAATGGCATGGAATGGCATGGAATGGCATGGAATGGCATGGCACCGGCATGGAATGGCATGGAATGGCATGGAATGGCATGGAATGGCATGGAATGGCATGGCACCGGCATGGCACCGGCATGGCACGGCATGGCACGGCATGGCACCGGCATGGCACGGCATGGAATGGCATGGAATGGCATGGAATGACATGGAATGGCATGGAATGACATGGAATGGCATGGAATGACATGGAATGGCATGGCACCGGCATGGCACCGGCATGGCACGGCATGGCACGGCATGGCACGGCATGGCACGGCATGGCACGGCATGGCACGGCATGGCACCGGCATGGCACGGCATGGCACCGGCATGGCACGGCATGGCACCGGCATGGCACGGCATGGCACCGGCATGGCACGGCATGGCACCGCATTGAGTGGCATGGAATGGCATGGCACGGCATGGCACGGCATGGCACGGCATGGCACCGGCATGGCACGGCATGGCACCGGCATGGCACGGCATGGCACCGGCATGGCACGGCATGGCACCGGCATGGCACGGCATGGCACCGGCATGGCACGGCATGGCACCGGCATGGCACGGCATGGCACCGGCATGGCACGGCATGGCACCGGCATGGCACCGGCATGGCACCGGCATGGCACCGGCATGGCACCGGCATGGCACCGGCATGGCACCGGCATGGCACGGCATGGCACCGGCATGGCACGGCATGGCACCGGCATGGCACGGCATGGCACGGCATGGCACCGGCATGGCACGGCATGGCACGGCATGGCACCGGCATGGCACGGCATGGCACCGGCATGGCACGGCATGGCACGGCATGGCACCGGCATGGCACGGCATGGCACGGCATGGCACCGGCATGGCACGGCATGGCACGGCATGGCACCGGCATGGCACGGCATGGCACCGGCATGGCACGGCATGGCACGGCATGGCACGGCATGGCACGGCATGGCACGGCATGGAATGGCATGGAATGGCATGGAATGGCATGGATTGGCATGGAATGGCATGGAATGGCATGGAATGGCATGGAATGGCATGGAATGGCATGGAATGGCATGGAATGGCATGGAATGGCATGGAATGGCATGGAATGGCATGGAATGGCATGGAATGGCATGGAATGGCATGGAATGGCATGGAATGGCATGGAATGGCATGGAATGGCATGGAATGGCATGGAATGGCATGGAATGGCATGGAATGGCATGGAATGGCATGGAATGGCATGGAATGGCATGGAATGGCATGGAATGGCATGGAATGGCATGGAATGGCATGGAATGGCATGGAATGGCATGGAATGGCATGGAATGGCATGGAATGGCATGGAATGGCATGGAATGGCATGGAATGGCATGGAATGGCATGGAATGGCATGGAATGGCATGGAATGGCATGGAATGGCATGGAATGGCATGGAATGGCATGGAATGGCATGGAATGGCATGGAATGGCATGGAATGGCATGGAATGGCATGGAATCGCATGGAATGGCATGGAATGGCATGGCACCGCATGGCACGGCATGGAATGGCATGGCACCGCATGGCACGGCATGGCACGGCATTGAATGGCATTGAATGGCATGGAATGGCATGGAATGGCATGGAATGGCATGGAATGGCATGGAATGGCATGGAATGGCATGGAATGGCATGGAATGGCATGGAATGGCATGGCACCGGCATGGCACCGGCATGGCACGGCATGGCACCGGCATGGCACGGCATGGCACGGCATGGCACCGGCATGGCACGGCATGGCACGGCATGGCACCGGCATGGCACGGCATGGCACCGGCATGGCACCGGCATTGCACGGCATGGCACCGGCATGGCACGGCATGGCACCGGCATGGCACGGCATGGCACCGGCATGGCACGGCATGGCACCGGCATGGCACGGCATGGCACCGGCATGGCACGGCATGGCACCGGCATGGCACGGCATGGCACGGCATGGCACGGCATTGAATGGCATGGAATGGCATGGAATGGCATGAAATGGCATGGAATGGCATGGAATGGCATGGAATAGCATGGAATAGCATGGAATGGCATGGAATGGCATGGAATGGCATGGAATGACATGGAATGGCATGGCACGGCATGGCACGGCATGGCACGGCATGGCACGGCATGGCACGGCATGGCACGGCATGGCACGGCATGGCACGGCATGGCACGGCATGGCACGGCATGGCACCGGCATGGCACGGCATGGCACCGGCATGGCACCGGCATGGCACGGCATGGCACGGCATGGCACCGGCATGGCACGGCATGGCACGGCATGGCACCGGCATGGCACGGCATGGCACCGGCATGGCACCGGCATGGCACCGGCATAGCACGGCATGGCACCGGCATGGCACGGCATGGCACCGGCATGGCACGGCATGGCACCGGCATGGCACCGGCATGGCACGGCATGGCACCGGCATGGCACGGCATGGCACCGGCATGGCACGGCATGGCACCGGCATGGCACGGCATGGCACCGGCATGGCACGGCATGGCACCGGCATGGCACGGCATGGCACCGGCATGGCACGGCATGGCACCGGCATGGCACCGGCATGGCACGGCATGGCACCGGCATGGCACGGCATGGCACCGGCATGGCACGGCATGGCACCGGCATGGCACGGCATGGCACCGGCATGGCACGGCATGGCACCGGCATGGCACGGCATGGAATGGCATGGAATGGCATGGAATGGCATGGAATGGCATGGAATGGCATGGAATGGCATGGAATGGCATGGAATGGCATGGAATGGCATGGAATGGCATGGAATGGCATGGAATGGCATGGAATGGCATGGCACCGGCATGGCACCGGCATGGCACGGCATGGCACGGCATGGCACCGGCATGGCACGGCATGGCACCGGCATGGCACCGGCATGGCACGGCATGGCACGGCATGGCACGGCATGGCACCGGCATGGCACAGCATGGCACCGGCATGGCACGGCATGGCACCGGCATGGCACGGCATGGCACGGCATGGCACGGCATGGCACCGGCATGGCACGGCATGGCACCGGCATGGCACCGGCATGGCACCGGCATAGCACGGCATGGCACCGGCATGGCACGGCATGGCACCGGCATGGCACGGCATGGCACCGGCATGGCACCGGCATGGCACGGCATGGCACCGGCATGGCACGGCATGGCACCGGCATGGCACGGCATGGCACCGGCATGGCACGGCATGGCACCGGCATGGCACGGCATGGAATGGCATGGAATGGCATGGAATGGCATGGAATGGCATGGAATGGCATGGAATGGCATGGAATGGCATGGAATGGCATGGAATGGCATGGAATGGCATGGAATGGCATGGAATGGCATGGAATGGCATGGAATGGCATGGAATGGCATGGAATGGCATGGAATGGCATGGAATGGCATGGAATGGCATGGAATGGCATGGAATGGCATGGAATGGCATGGAATGGCATGGAATGGCATGGAATGGCATGGAATGGCATGGAATGGCATGGAATGGCATGGAATGGCATGGAATGGCATGGAATGGCATGGAATGGCATGGAATGGCATGGAATGGCATGGAATGGCATGGAATGGCATGGCACCGGCATGGCACCGGCATGGCACGGCATGGCACGGCATGGCACCGGCATGGCACGGCATGGCACCGGCATGGTACGGCATGGCACGGCATGGCACGGCATGGCACCGGCATGGCACGGCATGGCACCGGCATGGCACCGGCATGGCACCGGCATGGCACGGCATGGCATCGGCATGGCACGGCATGGCACGGCATGGCACCGGCATGGCACGGCATGGCACCGGCATGGCACCGGCATGGCACCGGCATGGCACGGCATGGCACCGGCATGGCACGGCATGGCACGGCATGGCACGGCATGGCACGGCATGGCACCGGCATGGCACGGCATGGCACCGGCATGGCACGGCATGGCACCGGCATGGCACGGCATGGCACGGCATGGCACGGCATGGAATGGCATGGAATGGCATGGAATGGCATGGAATGGCATGGAATGGCATGGAATGGCATGGAATGGCATGGAATGGCATGGAATGGCATGGAATGGCATGGAATGGCATGGAATGGCATGGAATGGCATGGAATGGCATGGAATGGCATGGAATGGCATGGAATGGCATGGAATGGCATGGAATGGCATGGAATGGCATGGAATGGCATGGAATGGCATGGAATGGCATGGAATGGCATGGAATGGCATGGAATGGCATGGAATGGCATGGAATGGCATGGAATGGCATGGAATGGCATGGAATGGCATGGAATGGCTTGGAATGGCATGGAATGGCATGGAATGGCATGGAATGGCATGGAATGGCATGGAATGGCATGGAATGGCATGGAACGGCATGGAACGGCATGGAACGGCATGGAATGGCATGGAATGGCATGGAATGGCATGGAATGGCATGGAATGGCATGGAATGGCATGGAATGGCATGGAATGGCATGGAATGGCATGGAATGGCATGGAATGGCATGGAATGGCATGGAATGGCATGGAATGGCATGGAATGGCATGGAATGGCATGGAATGGCATGGAATGGCATGGAATGGCATGGAATGGCATGGAATGGCATGGAATGGCATGGAATGGCATGGAATGGCATGGAATGGCATGGAATGGCATGGAATGGCATGGCACCGCATGGCACGGCATGGAATGGCATGGAATGGCATGGCACCGCATGGCACGGCATGGCACGGCATTGAATGGCATGGAATGGCATTGAATGGCATGGAATGGCATGGAATGGCATGGAATGGCATGGAATGGCATGGAATGGCATGGAATGGCATGGAATGGCATGGAATGGCATGGAATGGCATGGAATGGCATGGAATGGCATGGAATGGCATGGAATGGCATGGCACCGGCATGGCACCGGCATGGCACGGCATGGCACGGCATGGCACCGGCATGGCACGGCATGGCACGGCATGGCACCGGCATGGCACGGCATGGCACGGCATGGCACCGGCATGGCACGGCATGGCACCGGCATGGCACCGGCATGGCACCGGCATGGCACCGGCATGGCACCGGCATGGCACCGGCATGGCACCGGCATGGCACCGGCATGGCACCGGCATGGCACCGGCATGGCACCGGCATGGCACGGCATGGCACCGGCATGGCACGGCATGGCACCGGCATGGCACGGCATGGCACGGCATGGCACCGGCATGGCACGGCATGGCACCGGCATGGCACGGCATGGCACGGCATGGCACCGGCATGGCACGGCATGGCACGGCATGGCACGGCATGGCACGGCATGGCACCGGCATGGCACGGCATGGCACCGGCATGGCACGGCATGGCACCGGCATGGCACGGCATGGCACGGCATGGCACGGCATGGCACGGCATGGCACGGCATGGCACGGCATGGCACGGCATGGCACGGCATGGCACGGCATGGCACGGCATGGAATGGCATGGAATGGCATGGAATGGCATGGAATGGCATGGAATGGCATGGAATGGCATGGAATGGCATGGAATGGCATGGAATGGCATGGAATGGCATGGAATGGCATGGAATGGCATGGAATGGCATGGAATGGCATGGAATGGCATGGAATGGCATGGAATGGCATGGAATGGCATGGAATGGCATGGAATGGCATGGAATGGCATGGAATGGCATGGAATGGCATGGAATGGCATGGAATGGCATGGAATGGCATGGAATGGCATGGAATGGCATGGAATGGCATGGAATGGCATGGAATGGCATGGAATGGCATGGAATGGCATGGAATGGCATGGAATGGCATGGAATGGCATGGAATGGCATGGAATGGCATGGAATGGCATGGAATGGCATGGAATGGCATGGAATGGCATGGCACCGCATGGCACGGCATGGAATGGCATGGAATGGCATGGCACCGCATGGCACGGCATGGCACGGCATTAAATGGCATGGAATGGCATTGAATGGCATGGAATGGCATGGAATGGCATGGAATGGCATGGAATGGCATGGAATGGCATGGAATGGCATGGAATGGCATGGAATGGCATGGAATGGCATGGAATGGCATGGAATGGCATGGAATGGCATGGAATGGCATGGAATGGCATGGAATGGCATGGAATGGCATGGAATGGCATGGAATGGCATGGAATGGCATGGAATGGCATGGAATGGCATGGAATGGCATGGAATGGCATGGAATGGCATGGAATGGCATGGAATGGCATGGAATGGCATGGCACCGGCATGGCACCGGCATGGCACGGCATGGCACCGGCATGGCACGGCATGGCACGGCATGGCACCGGCATGGCACGGCATGGCACGGCATGGCACCGGCATGGCACGGCATGGCACCGGCATGGCACCGGCATTGCACGGCATGGCACCGGCATGGCACGGCATGGCACCGGCATGGCACGGCATGGCACCGGCATGGCACGGCATGGCACCGGCATGGCACGGCATGGCACCGGCATGGCACGGCATGGCACCGGCATGGCACGGCATGGCACCGGCATGGCACGGCATGGCACGGCATGGCACGGCATTGAATGGCATGGAATGGCATGGAATGGCATGGAATGGCATGGAATGGCATGGAATGGCATGGAATGGCATGGAATGGCATGGAATGGCATGGAATGGCATGGAATGGCATGGAATGGCATGGAATGGCATGGAATGGCATGGAATGGCATGGAATGGCATGGAATGGCATGGAATGGCATGGAATGGCATGGAATGGCATGGAATGGCATGGAATGGCATGGAATGGCATGGAATGGCATGGAATGGCATGGAATGGCATGGAATGGCATGGAATGGCATGGCACCGGCATGGAATGGCATGGAATGGCATGGCACCGGCATGGCACCGGCATGGCACGGCATGGCACGGCATGGCACCGGCATGGCACGGCATGGAATGGCATGGAATGGCATGGAATGACATGGAATGGCATGGCACCGGCATGGCACCGGCATGGCACGGCATGGCACGGCATGGCACCGGCATGGCACGGCATGGCACGGCATGGCACCGGCATGGCACGGCATGGCACCGGCATGGCACCGGAATTGCACGGCATGGCACCGGCATGGCACGGCATGGCACCGGCATGGCACGGCATGGCACCGGCATGGCACGGCATGGCACCGGCATGGCACGGCATGGCACCGGCATGGCACCGGCATGGCACGGCATGGCACCGGCATGGCACGGCATGGCACCGGCATGGCACGGCATGGCACCGGCATGGCACCGGCATGGCACGGCATGGCACCGGCATGGCACGGCATGGCACCGGCATGGCACGGCATGGCACGGCATGGCACCGGCATGGCACGGCATGGCACGGCATGGCACCGGCATGGGACGGCATGGCACCGGCATGGCACGGCATGGCACCGGCATGGCACGGCATGGCACCGGCATGGCACGGCATGGCACCGGCATGGCACGGCATGGCACGGCATGGCACGGCATGGCACGGCATTGAATGGCATGGAATGGCATGGAATGGCATGGAATGGCATGGAATGGCATGGAATGGCATGGAATGGCCTGGAATGGCATGGAATGGCATGGAATGGCATGGAATGGCATGGAATGGCATGGAATGGCATGGAATGGCATCGAATGGCATGGAATGGCATGGAATGGCATGGAATGGCATGGAATGGCATGGAATGGCATGGAATGGCATGGAATGGCATGGAATGGCATGGAATGGCATGGAATGGCATGGACTGGCATGGAATGGCATGGAATGGCATGGAATGGCATGGAATGGCATGGAATGGCATGGAATGGCATGGAATGGCATGGAATGGCATGGAATGGCATGGAATGGCATGGAATGGCATGGAATGGCATGGAATGGCATGGAATGGCATGGAATGGCATGGAATGGCATGGAATGGCATGGAATGGCATGGAATGGCATGGAATGGCATGGAATGGCATGGAATGGCATGGCACCGGCATGGAATGGCATGGAATGGCATGGAATGGCATGGAATGGCATGGAATGGCATGGAATGGCATGGAATGGCATGGCACCGGCATGGCACCGGCATGGCACGGCATGGCACGGCATGGCACCGGCATGGCATGGCATGGAATGGCATGGAATGGCATGGAATGACATGGAATGGCATGGAATGACATGGAATGGCATGGCACCGGCATGGCACCGGCATGGCACGGCATGGCACGGCATGGCACGGCATGGCACGGCATGGCACGGCATGGCACGGCATGGCACCGGCATGGCACGGCATGGCACCGGCATGGCACCGGCATGGCACGGCATGGCACCGGCATGGCACGGCATGGCACCGGCATGGCACGGCATGGCACCGGCATGGCACGGCATGGCACCGCATTGAGTGGCATGGAATGGCATGGAATGGCATGGAATGGCATGGAATGGCATGGAATGGCATGGAATGGCATGGAATGGCATGGCCCGGCATGGCACGGCATGGCACCGGCATGGCACGGCATGGCACGGCATGGCACGGCATGGCACGGCATGGCACGGCATGGCACCGGCATGGCACGGCATGGCACCGGCATGGCACGGCATGGCACCGGCATGGCACGGCATGGCACCGGCATGGCACGGCATGGCACCGCATTGAGTGGCATGGAATGGCATGGCACGGCATGGCACGGCATGGCACCGGCATGGCACGGCATGGCACCGGCATGGCACGGCATGGCACCGGCATGGCACGGCATGGCACCGGCATGGCACGGCATGGCACCGGCATGGCACGGCATGGCACCGGCATGGCACGGCATGGCACCGGCATGGCACCGGCATGGCACCGGCATGGCACCGGCATGGCACCGGCATGGCACCGGCATGGCACCGGCATGGCACGGCATGGCACCGGCATGGCACGGCATGGCACCGGCATGGCACGGCATGGCACGGCATGGCACCGGCATGGCACGGCATGGCACGGCATGGCACCGGCATGGCACGGCATGGCACCGGCATGGCACGGCATGGCACGGCATGGCACCGGCATGGCACGGCATGGCACGGCATGGCACCGGCATGGCACGGCATGGCACGGCATGGCACCGGCATGGCACGGCATGGCACCGGCATGGCACGGCATGGCACGGCATGGCACGGCATGGCACGGCATGGCACGGCATGGCACGGCATGGAATGGCATGGAATGGCATGGAATGGCATGGATTGGCATGGAATGGCATGGAATGGCATGGAATGGCATGGAATGGCATGGAATGGCATGGAATGGCATGGAATGGCATGGAATGGCATGGAATGGCATGGAATGGCATGGAATGGCATGGAATGGCATGGAATGGCATGGAATGGCATGGAATGGCATGGAATGGCATGGAATGGCATGGAATGGCATGGAATGGCATGGAATGGCATGGAATGGCATGGAATGGCATGGAATGGCATGGAATGGCATGGAATGGCATGGAATGGCATGGAATGGCATGGAATGGCATGGAATGGCATGGAATGGCATGGAATGGCATGGAATGGCATGGAATGGCATGGAATGGCATGGAATCGCATGGAATGGCATGGAATGGCATGGCACCGCATGGCACGGCATGGAATGGCATGGAATGGCATGGCACCGCATGGCACGGCATGGCACGGCATTGAATGGCATTGAATGGCATGGAATGGCATGGAATGGCATGGAATGGCATGGAATGGCATGGAATGGCATGGAATGGCATGGAATGGCATGGAATGGCATGGAATGGCATGGAATGGCATGGCACCGGCATGGCACCGGCATGGCACGGCATGGCACCGGCATGGCACGGCATGGCACGGCATGGCACCGGCATGGCACGGCATGGCACGGCATGGCACCGGCATGGCACGGCATGGCACCGGCATGGCACCGGCATTGCACGGCATGGCACCGGCATGGCACGGCATGGCACCGGCATGGCACGGCATGGCACCGGCATGGCACGGCATGGCACCGGCATGGCACGGCATGGCACCGGCATGGCACGGCATGGCACGGCATGGCACGGCATTGAATGGCATGGAATGGCATGGAATGGCATGAAATGGCATGGAATGGCATGGAATGGCATGGAATGGCATGGAATGGCATGGAATAGCATGGAATGGCATGGAATGGCATGGAATGGCATGGAATGACATGGAATGGCATGGCACGGCATGGCACGGCATGGCACGGCATGGCACGGCATGGCACGGCATGGCACGGCATGGCACGGCATGGCACGGCATGGCACCGGCATGGCACGGCATGGCACCGGCATGGCACGGCATGGCACCGGCATGGCACCGGCATGGCACGGCATGGCACGGCATGGCACCGGCATGGCACGGCATGGCACGGCATGGCACCGGCATGGCACGGCATGGCACCGGCATGGCACCGGCATGGCACCGGCATAGCACGGCATGGCACCGGCATGGCACGGCATGGCACCGGCATGGCACGGCATGGCACCGGCATGGCACCGGCATGGCACGGCATGGCACCGGCATGGCACGGCATGGCACCGGCATGGCACGGCATGGCACCGGCATGGCACGGCATGGCACCGGCATGGCACGGCATGGCACGGCATGGCACCGGCATGGCACGGCATGGCACCGGCATGGCACCGGCATTGCACGGCATGGCACCGGCATGGCACGGCATGGCACCGGCATGGCACGGCATGGCACCGGCATGGCACGGCATGGCACGGCATGGCACCGGCATGGCACGGCATGGCACCGGCATGGCACCGGCATTGCACGGCATGGCACCGGCATGGCACGGCATGGCACCGGCATGGCACGGCATGGCACCGGCATGGCACGGCATGGCACCGGCATGGCACGGCATGGCACCGGCATGGCACGGCATGGCACGGCATGGCACGGCATTGAATGGCATGGAATGGCATGGAATGGCATGAAATGGCATGGAATGGCATGGAATGGCATGGAATGGCATGGAATGGCATGGAATGGCATGGAATAGCATGGAATGGCATGGAATGGCATGGAATGGCATGGAATGACATGGAATGGCATGGCACGGCATGGCACGGCATGGCACGGCATGGCACGGCATGGCACGGCATGGCACGGCATGGCACGGCATGGCACGGCATGGCACGGCATGGCACGGCATGGCACCGGCATGGCACGGCATGGCACCGGCATGGCACGGCATGGCACCGGCATGGCACCGGCATGGCACGGCATGGCACGGCATGGCACCGGCATGGCACGGCATGGCACGGCATGGCACCGGCATGGCACGGCATGGCACCGGCATGGCACCGGCATGGCACCGGCATAGCACGGCATGGCACCGGCATGGCACGGCATGGCACCGGCATGGCACGGCATGGCACCGGCATGGCACCGGCATGGCACGGCATGGCACCGGCATGGCACGGCATGGCACCGGCATGGCACGGCATGGCACCGGCATGGCACGGCATGGCACCGGCATGGCACGGCATGGCACCGGCATGGCACGGCATGGCACCGGCATGGCACCGGCATGGCACGGCATGGCACCGGCATGGCACGGCATGGCACCGGCATGGCACGGCATGGCACCGGCATGGCACGGCATGGCACCGGCATGGCACGGCATGGCACCGGCATGGCACGGCATGGCACCGGCATGGCACGGCATGGAATGGCATGGAATGGCATGGAATGGCATGGAATGGCATGGAATGGCATGGAATGGCATGGAATGGCATGGAATGGCATGGAATGGCATGGAATGGCATGGAATGGCATGGCACCGGCATGGCACCGGCATGGCACGGCATGGCACGGCATGGCACCGGCATGGCACGGCATGGCACCGGCATGGCACGGCATGGCACGGCATGGCACGGCATGGCACCGGCATGGCACAGCATGGCACCGGCATGGCACCGGCATGGCACGGCATGGCACGGCATGGCACCGGCATGGCACGGCATGGCACGGCATGGCACCGGCATGGCACGGCATGGCACCGGCATGGCACCGGCATGGCACCGGCATAGCACGGCATGGCACCGGCATGGCACGGCATGGCACCGGCATGGCACGGCATGGCACCGGCATGGCACCGGCATGGCACGGCATGGCACCGGCATGGCACGGCATGGCACCGGCATGGCACGGCATGGCACCGGCATGGCACGGCATGGCACCGGCATGGCACGGCATGGCACCGGCATGGCACGGCATGGCACCGGCATGGCACGGCATGGAATGGCATGGAATGGCATGGAATGGCATGGAATGGCATGGAATGGCATGGAATGGCATGGAATGGCATGGAATGGCATGGAATGGCATGGAATGGCATGGAATGGCATGGAATGGCATGGAATGGCATGGAATGGCATGGAATGGCATGGAATGGCATGGAATGGCATGGAATGGCATGGAATGGCATGGAATGGCATGGAATGGCATGGAATGGCATGGAATGGCATGGAATGGCATGGAATGGCATGGAATGGCATGGAATGGCATGGAATGGCATGGAATGGCATGGAATGGCATGGAATGGCATGGAATGGCATGGAATGGCATGGAATGGCATGGAATGGCATGGAATGGCATGGCACCGGCATGGCACCGGCATGGCACGGCATGGCACGGCATGGCACCGGCATGGCACGGCATGGCACCGGCATGGCACGGCATGGCACGGCATGGCACCGGCATGGCACGGCATGGCACCGGCATGGCACGGCATGGCACCGGCATGGTACGGCATGGCACGGCATGGCACGGCATGGCACCGGCATGGCACGGCATGGCACCGGCATGGCACCGGCATGGCACCGGCATGGCACGGCATGGCATCGGCATGGCACCGGCATGGCACGGCATGGCACCGGCATGGCACGGCATGGCACCGGCATGGCACCGGCATGGCACGGCATGGCACCGGCATGGCACGGCATGGCACGGCATGGCACGGCATGGCACGGCATGGCACCGGCATGGCACGGCATGGCACGGCATGGCACCGGCATGGCACGGCATGGCACGGCATGGCACGGCATGGAATGGCATGGAATGGCATGGAATGGCATGGAATGGCATGGAATGGCATGGAATGGCATGGAATGGCATGGAATGGCATGGAATGGCATGGAATGGCATGGAATGGCATGGAATGGCATGGAATGGCATGGAATGGCATGGAATGGCATGGAATGGCATGGAATGGCATGGAATGGCATGGAATGGCATGGAATGGCATGGAATGGCATGGAATGGCATGGAATGGCATGGAATGGCATGGAATGGCATGGAATGGCATGGAATGGCATGGAATGGCTTGGAATGGCATGGAATGGCATGGAATGGCATGGAATGGCATGGAATGGCATGGAATGGCATGGAATGGCATGGAACGGCATGGAACGGCATGGAACGGCATGGAACGGCATGGAATGGCATGGAATGGCATGGAATGGCATGGAATGGCATGGAATGGCATGGAATGGCATGGAATGGCATGGAATGGCATGGAATGGCATGGAATGGCATGGAATGGCATGGAATGGCATGGAATGGCATGGAATGGCATGGAATGGCATGGAATGGCATGGAATGGCATGGAATGGCATGGAATGGCATGGAATGGCATGGAATGGCATGGAATGGCATGGAATGGCATGGAATGGCATGGAATGGCATGGAATGGCATGGAATGGCATGGAATGGCATGGAATGGCATGGAATGGCATGGAATGGCATGGAATGGCATGGAATGGCATGGAATGGCATGGAATGGCATGGCACCGCATGGCACGGCATGGAATGGCATGGAATGGCATGGCACCGCATGGCACGGCATGGCACGGCATTGAATGGCATGGAATGGCATTGAATGGCATGGAATGGCATGGAATGGCATGGAATGGCATGGCACCGGCATGGCACGGCATGGCACGGCATGGCACCGGCATGGCACGGCATGGCACCGGCATGGCACCGGCATTGCACGGCATGGCACCGGCATGGCACGGCATGGCACCGGCATGGAATGGCATGGAATGGCATGGAATGGCATGGAATGGCATGGAATGGCATGGAATGGCATGGAATGGCATGGAATGGCATGGAATGGCATGGAATGGCATGGAATGGCATGGAATGGCATGGAATGGCATGGAATGGCATGGAATGGCATGGAATGGCATGGAATGGCATGGAATGGCATGGAATGGCATGGAATGGCATGGAATGGCATGGAATGGCATGGAATGGCATGGAATGGCATGGAATGGCATGGAATGGCATGGAATGGCATCGAATGGCATGGAATGGCATGGAATGGCATGGAATGGCATGGAATGGCATGGAATGGCATGGAATGGCATGGAATGGCATGGAATGGCATGGAATGGCATGGAATGGCATGGAATGGCATGGAATGGCATGGAATGGCATGGAATGGCATGGAATGGCATGGAATGGCATGGCACCGGCATGGAATGGCATGGAATGGCATGGAATGGCATGGAATGGCATGGAATGGCATGGCACCGGCATGGCACCGGCATGGCACGGCATGGCACGGCATGGCACCGGCATGGCATGGCATGGAATGGCATGGAATGGCATGGAATGACATGGAATGGCATGGAATGACATGGAATGGCATGGCACCGGCATGGCACCGGCATGGCACGGCATGGCACGGCATGGCACGGCATGGCACGGCATGGCACGGCATGGCACGGCATGGCACCGGCATGGCACGGCATGGCACCGGCATGGCACCGGCATGGCACGGCATGGCACCGGCATGGCACGGCATGGCACCGGCATGGCACGGCATGGCACCGCATTGAGTGGCATGGAATGGCATGGAATGGCATGGAATGGCATGGAATGGCATGGCACGGCATGGCACGGCATGGCACCGGCATGGCACGGCATGGCACCGGCATGGCACGGCATGGCACCGGCATGGCACGGCATGGCACCGGCATGGCACGGCATGGCACCGGCATGGCACGGCATGGCACCGGCATGACACGGCATGGCACCGGCATGGCACCGGCATGGCACCGGCATGGCACCGGCATGGCACCGGCATGGCACCGGCATGGCACGGCATGGCACCGGCATGGCACGGCATGGCACGGCATGGCACCGGCATGGCACGGCATGGCACGGCATGGCACCGGCATGGCACGGCATGGCACCGGCATGGCACGGCATGGCACGGCATGGCACGGCATTGAATGGCATGGAATGGCATGGAATGGCATGGAATGGCATGGAATGGCATGGAATGGCATGGAATGGCATGGAATGGCATGGAATGGCATGGAATGGCATGGAATGGCATCGAATGGCATGGAATGGCATGGAATGGCATGGAATGGCATGGAATGGCATGGAATGGCATGGAATGGCATGGAATGGCATGGAATGGCATGGAATGGCATGGAATGGCATGGAATGGCATGGAATGGCATGGAATGGCATGGAATGGCATGGAATGGCATGGAATGGCATGGAATGGCATGGAATGGCATGGAATGGCATGGAATGGCATGGAATGGCATGGAATGGCATGGAATGGCATGGAATGGCATGGAATGGCATGGAATGGCATGGAATGGCATGGAATGGCATGGAATGGCATGGCACCGCATGGCACGGCATGGAATGGCATGGAATGGCATGGCACCGCATGGCACGGCATGGCACGGCATTGAATGGCATGGAATGGCATTGAATGGCATGGAATGGCATGGAATGGCATGGAATGGCATGGAATGGCATGGAATGGCATGGAATGGCATGGAATGGCATGGAATGGCATGGAATGGCATGGAATGGCATGGAATGGCATGGAATGGCATGGAATGGCATGGAATGGCATGGAATGGCATGGAATGGCATGGAATGGCATGGAATGGCATGGAATGGCATGGAATGGCATGGAATGGCATGGAATGGCATGGAATGGCATGGAATGGCATGGAATGGCATGGAATGGCATGGCACGGCATGGCACGGCATGGCACCGGCATGGCACGGCATGGCACGGCATGGCACCGGCATGGCACGGCATGGCACCGGCATGGCACCGGCATTGCACGGCATGGCACCGGCATGGCACGGCATGGCACCGGCATGGCACGGCATGGCACCGGCATGGCACGGCATGGCACGGCATGG
>CAXARG010000252.1:0-10806 GCA_963971235.1 Cryptus armator | reverse complement strand
CCATGCCATTCCATGCCATTCCATGCCATTCCATGCCATTCCATGCCATTCCATGCCATTCCATGCCATTCCATGCCATTCCATGCCATTCCATGCCATTCCATGCCATTCCATGCCATTCCATGCCATTCCATGCCATTCCATGCCATTCCATGCCATTCCATGCCATTCCATGCCATTCCATGCCATTCCATGCCATTCCATGCCATTCCATGCCATTCCATGCCATTCCATGCCATTCCATGCCATTCCATGCCATTCCATGCCATTCCATGCCATTCCATGCCATTCCATGCCATTCCATGCCATTCCATGCCATTCCATGCCATTCCATGCCATTCCATGCCATTCCATGCCATTCCATGCCATTCCATGCCATTCCATGCCATTCCATGCCATTCCATGCCATTCCATGCCATTCCATGCCATTCCATGCCATTCCATGCCATTCCATGCCATTCCATGCCATTCCATGCCATTCCATGCCATTCCATGCCATTCCATGCCATTCCATGCCATTCCATGCCATTCCATGCCATTCCATGCCATTCCATGCCATTCCATGCCATTCCATGCCATTCCATGCCATTCCATGCCATTCCATGCCATTCCATGCCATTCCATGCCATTCCATGCCATTCCATGCCATTCCATGCCATTCCATGCCATTCCATGCCATTCCATGCCATTCCATGCCATTCCATGCCATTCCATGCCATTCCATGCCATTCCATGCCATTCCATGCCATTCCATGCCATTCCATGCCATTCCATGCCATTCCATGCCATTCCATGCCATTCCATGCCATTCCATGCCATTCCATGCCATTCCATGCCATTCCATGCCATTCCATGCCATTCCATGCCATTCCATGCCATTCCATGCCATTCCATGCCATTCCATGCCATTCCATGCCATTCCATGCCATTCCATGCCATTCCATGCCATTCCATGCCATTCCATGCCATTCCATGCCATTCCATGCCATTCCATGCCATTCCATGCCATTCCATGCCATTCCATGCCATTCCATGCCATTCCATGCCATTCCATGCCATTCCATGCCATTCCATGCCATTCCATGCCATTCCATGCCATTCCATGCCATTCCATGCCATTCCATGCCATTCCATGCCGTGCCATGCCGGTGCCATGCCGTGCCATGCCGGTGCCATGCCGTGCCATGCCGGTGCCATGCCGGTGCCATGCCGTGCCATGCCGTGCCATGCCGTGCCATGCCGTGCCATGCCGTGCCATGCCGGTGCCATGCCGTGCCATGCCGGTGCCATGCCGTGCCATGCCGGTGCCATGCCGGTGCCATGCCGTGCCATGCCGGTGCCATGCCGTGCCATGCCATTCCATGCCATTCCATGCCATTCCATGCCATTCCATGCCATTCCATGCCATTCCATGCCATTCCATGCCATTCCATGCCATTCCATGCCATTCCATGCCATTCCATGCCATTCCATGCCATTCCATGCCGTTCCATGCCATTCCATGCCGTTCCATGCCATTCCATGCCATTCCATGCCATTCCATGCCATTCCATGCCATTCCATGCCATTCCATGCCATTCCATGCCGTGCCATGCCGTGCCATGCCATTCCATGCCGTGCCATGCCATTCCATGCCATTCCATGCCATTCCATGCCATTCCATGCCATTCCATGCCATTCCATGCCATTCCATGCCATTCCATGCCATTCCATGCCATTCCATGCCATTCCATGCCATTCCATGCCATTCCATTGCCATTCCATGCCATTCCATGCCATTCCATGCCATTCCATGCCATTCCATGCCATTCCATGCCATTCCATGCCATTCCATGCCATTCCATGCCATTCCATGCCATTCCATTGCCATTCCATGCCATTCCATGCCATTCCATGCCATTCCATGCCATTCCATGCCATTCCATGCCATTCCATGCCATTCCATGCCATTCCATGCCATTCCATGCCATTCCATGCCATTCCATGCCATTCCATGCCATTCCATGCCATTCCATGCCATTCCATGCCATTCCATGCCATTCCATGCCATTCCATGCCATTCCATGCCATTCCATGCCATTCCATGCCATTCCATGCCATTCCATGCCATTCCATGCCATTCCATGCCATTCCATGCCATTCCATGCCATTCCATGCCATTCCATGCCATTCCATGCCATTCCATGCCATTCCATGCCATTCCATGCCATTCCATGCCATTCCATGCCATTCCATGCCATTCCATGCCATTCCATGCCATTCCATGCCATTCCATGCCATTCCATGCCATTCCATGCCATTCCATGCCATTCCATGCCATTCCATGCCATTCCATGCCATTCCATGCCATTCCATGCCATTCCATGCCATTCCATGCCATTCCATGCCATTCCATGCCATTCCATGCCATTCCATGCCATTCCATGCCATTCAATGCCGTGCCATGCCGTGCCATGCCGTGCCATGCCGGTGCCATGCCGTGCCATGCCGGTGCCATGCCGGTGCCATGCCGTGCCATGCCGGTGCCATGCCGGTGCCATGCCGTGCCATGCCGGTGCCATGCCGTGCCATGCCGGTGCCATGCCGTGCCATGCCGGTGCCATGCCGGTGCCATGCCGTGCCATGCCGGTGCCATGCCGTGCCATGCCGGTGCCATGCCGGTGCCATGCCGGTGCCATGCCGTGCCATGCCGTGCCATGCCATTCCATGCCATTCCATGCCATTCCATGCCATTCCATGCCATTCCATGCCATTCCATGCCATTCCATGCCATTCCATGCCATTCCATGCCATTCCATGCCATTCCATGCCATTCCATGCCATTCCATGCCATTCCATGCCATTCCATGCCAGTCCATGCCAGTCCATGCCATTCCATGCCATTCCATGCCATTCCATGCCACTCAATGCGGTGCCATGCCGTGCCATGCCGTGCCATGCCGTGCCATGCCGTGCCATGCCGTGCCATGCCGTGCCATGCCGTGCCATTCCGTGCCATTCAATGCCATTCCATGCCATTCAATGCCGTGCCATGCCGTGCCATGCGGTGCCATGCCATTCCATGCCATTCCATGCCATTCCATGCCATTCCATGCCATTCCATGCCATTCCATGCCATTCCATGCCATTCCATGCCATTCCATGCCATTCCATGCCATTCCATGCCATTCCATGCCATTCCATGCCATTCCATGCCATTCCATGCCATTCCATGCCATTCCATGCCATTCCATGCCATTCCATGCCATTCCATGCCATTCCATGCCATTCCATGCCATTCCATGCCATTCCATGCCATTCCATGCCATTCCATGCCAGTCCATGCCAGTCCATGCCATTCCATGCCATTCCATGCCATTCCATGCCACTCAATGCGGTGCCATGCCGTGCCATGCCGTGCCATGCCGTGCCATGCCGTGCCATGCCGTGCCATGCCGTGCCATGCCGTGCCATTCCGTGCCATTCAATGCCATTCCATGCCATTCAATGCCGTGCCATGCCGTGCCATGCGGTGCCATGCCATTCCATGCCATTCCATGCCATTCCATGCCATTCCATGCCATTCCATGCCATTCCATGCCATTCCATGCCATTCCATGCCATTCCATGCCATTCCATGCCATTCCATGCCATTCCATGCCATTCCATGCCATTCCATGACATTCCATGCCATTCCATGCCATTCCATGCCATTCCATGCCATTCCATGCCATTCCATGCCATTCCATGCCATTCCATGCCATTCCATGCCATTCCATGCCATTCCATGCCATTCCATGCCGTGCCATGCCGTGCCATGCCATTCCATGCCATTCCATGCCATTCCATGCCATTCCATGCCATTCCATGCCATTCCATGCCATTCCATGCCATTCCATGCCATTCCATGCCATTCCATGCCATTCCATGCCATTCCATGCCATTCCATGCCATTCCATGCCATTCCATGCCATTCCATGCCATTCCATGCCATTCCATGCCATTCCATGCCATTCCATGCCATTCCATGCCATTCCATGCCATTCCATGCCATTCCATGCCATTCCATGCCATTCCATGCCATTCCATGCCATTCCATGCCATTCCATGCCATTCCATGCCATTCCATGCCATTCCATGCCATTCCATGCCATTCCATGCCATTCCATGCCATTCCATGCCATTCCATGCCATTCCATGCCATTCCATGCCATTCCATGCCATTCCATGCCATTCCATGCCATTCCATGCCATTCCATGCCATTCCATGCCATTCCATGCCATTCCATGCCATTCCATGCCATTCCATGCCATTCCATGCCATTCCATGCCATTCCATGCCATTCCATGCCATTCCATGCCATTCCATGCCATTCCATGCCATTCCATGCCATTCCATGCCATTCCATGCCATTCCATGCCATTCCATGCCATTCCATGCCATTCCATGCCATTCCATGCCATTCCATGCCATTCCATGCCATTCCATGCCATTCCATGCCATTCCATGCCATTCCATGCCATTCCATGCCATTCCATGCCATTCCATGCCATTCCATGCCATTCCATGCCATTCCATGCCATTCCATGCCATTCCATGCCATTCCATGCCATTCCATGCCATTCCATGCCATTCCATGCCATTCCATGCCATTCCATGCCATTCCATGCCATTCCATGCCATTCCATGCCATTCCATGCCATTCCATGCCATTCCATGCCATTCCATGCCATTCCATGCCATTCCATGCCATTCCATGCCATTCCATGCCATTCCATGCCATTCCATGCCATTCCATGCCATTCCATGCCATTCCATGCCATTCCATGCCATTCCATGCCATTCCATGCCATTCCATGCCATTCCATGCCATTCCATGCCATTCCATGCCATTCCATGCCATTCCATGCCATTCCATGCCATTCCATGCCATTCCATGCCATTCCATGCCATTCCATGCCATTCCATGCCATTCCATGCCATTCCATGCCATTCCATGCCATTCCATGCCATTCCATGCCATTCCATGCCATTCCATGCCATTCCATGCCATTCCATGCCATTCCATGCCATTCCATGCCATTCCATGCCATTCCATGCCATTCCATGCCATTCCATGCCATTCCATGCCATTCCATGCCATTCCATGCCATTCCATGCCATTCCATGCCATTCCATGCCATTCCATGCCATTCCATGCCATTCCATGCCATTCCATGCCATTCCATGCCATTCCATGCCATTCCATGCCATTCCATGCCATTCCATGCCATTCCATGCCATTCCATGCCATTCCATGCCATTCCATGCCATTCCATGCCATTCCATGCCATTCCATGCCATTCCATGCCATTCCATGCCATTCCATGCCATTCCATGCCATTCCATGCCATTCCATGCCATTCCATGCCATTCCATGCCATTCCATGCCATTCCATGCCATTCCATGCCATTCCATGCCATTCCATGCCATTCCATGCCATTCCATGCCATTCCATGCCATTCCATGCCGTGCCATGCCGGTGCCATGCCGTGCCATGCCGGTGCCATGCCGTGCCATGCCGGTGCCATGCCGGTGCCATGCCGTGCCATGCCGTGCCATGCCGTGCCATGCCGTGCCATGCCGTGCCATGCCGGTGCCATGCCGTGCCATGCCGGTGCCATGCCGTGCCATGCCGGTGCCATGCCGTGCCATGCCGGTGCCATGCCGGTGCCATGCCGTGCCATGCCGGTGCCATGCCGTGCCATGCCATTCCATGCCATTCCATGCCATTCCATGCCATTCCATGCCATTCCATGCCATTCCATGCCATTCCATGCCATTCCATGCCATTCCATGCCATTCCATGCCATTCCATGCCATTCCATGCCATTCCATGCCATTCCATGCCATTCCATGCCGTTCCATGCCATTCCATGCCATTCCATGCCATTCCATGCCATTCCATGCCATTCCATGCCATTCCATGCCATTCCATGCCATTCCATGCCATTCCATGCCGTGCCATGCCGTGCCATGCCATTCCATGCCGTGCCATGCCATTCCATGCCATTCCATGCCATTCCATGCCATTCCATGCCATTCCATGCCATTCCATGCCATTCCATGCCATTCCATGCCATTCCATGCCATTCCATGCCATTCCATGCCATTCCATGCCATTCCATGCCATTCCATGCCATTCCATGCCATTCCATGCCATTCCATGCCATTCCATGCCATTCCATGCCATTCCATGCCATTCCATGCCATTCCATGCCATTCCATGCCATTCCATGCCATTCCATGCCATTCCATTGCCATTCCATGCCATTCCATGCCATTCCATGCCATTCCATGCCATTCCATGCCATTCCATGCCATTCCATGCCATTCCATGCCATTCCATGCCATTCCATTGCCATTCCATGCCATTCCATGCCATTCCATGCCATTCCATGCCATTCCATGCCATTCCATGCCATTCCATGCCATTCCATGCCATTCCATGCCATTCCATGCCATTCCATGCCATTCCATGCCATTCCATGCCATTCCATGCCATTCCATGCCATTCCATGCCATTCCATGCCATTCCATGCCATTCCATGCCATTCCATGCCATTCCATGCCATTCCATGCCATTCCATGCCATTCCATGCCATTCCATGCCATTCCATGCCATTCCATGCCATTCCATGCCATTCCATGCCATTCCATGCCATTCCATGCCATTCCATGCCATTCCATGCCATTCCATGCCATTCCATGCCATTCCATGCCATTCCATGCCATTCCATGCCATTCCATGCCATTCCATGCCATTCCATGCCATTCCATGCCATTCCATGCCATTCCATGCCATTCCATGCCATTCCATGCCATTCCATGCCATTCAATGCCGTGCCATGCCGTGCCATGCCGTGCCATGCCGGTGCCATGCCGTGCCATGCCGGTGCCATGCCGGTGCCATGCCGTGCCATGCCGGTGCCATGCCGGTGCCATGCCGTGCCATGCCGGTGCCATGCCGTGCCATGCCGGTGCCATGCCGTGCCATGCCGGTGCCATGCCGGTGCCATGCCGTGCCATGCCGGTGCCATGCCGTGCCATGCCGGTGCCATGCCGGTGCCATGCCGGTGCCATGCCGTGCCATGCCGTGCCATGCCATTCCATGCCATTCCATGCCATTCCATGCCATTCCATGCCATTCCATGCCATTCCATGCCATTCCATGCCATTCCATGCCATTCCATGCCATTCCATGCCATTCCATGCCATTCCATGCCATTCCATGCCATTCCATGCCATTCCATGCCATTCCATGCCATTCCATGCCATTCCATGCCATTCCATGCCATTCCATGCCATTCCATGCCATTCCATGCCATTCCATGCCATTCCATGCCATTCCATGCCATTCCATGCCATTCCATGCCGTTCCATGCCGTTCCATGCCGTTCCATGCCGTTCCATGCCGTTCCATGCCGTTCCATGCCGTTCCATGCCGTTCCATGCCATTCCATGCCATTCCATGCCATTCCATGCCATTCCATGCCATTCCATGCCGTTCCATGCCATTCCATGCCATTCCATGCCATTCCATGCCATTCCATGCCATTCCATGCCATTCCATGCCATTCCATGCCATTCCATGCCATTCCATGCCATTCCATGCCATTCCATGCCATTCCATGCCATTCCATGCCATTCCATGCCATTCCATGCCATTCCATGCCATTCCATGCCATTCCATGCCATTCCATGCCATTCCATGCCATTCCATGCCATTCCATGCCATTCCATGCCATTCCATGCCATTCCATGCCATTCCATGCCATTCCATGCCATTCCATGCCATTCCATGCCATTCCATGCCATTCCATGCCATTCCATGCCATTCCATGCCATTCCATGCCATTCCATGCCATTCCATGCCATTCCATGCCATTCCATGCCATTCCATGCCATTCCATGCCATTCCATGCCATTCCATGCCATTCCATGCCATTCCATGCCATTCCATGCCATTCCATGCCATTCCATGCCATTCCATGCCATTCCATGCCATTCCATGCCATTCCATGCCATTCCATGCAATTCCATGCCATTCCATGACATTCCATGCCATTCCATGCCATTCCATGCCATTCCATGCCATTCCATGCCATTCCATGCCATTCCATGCCATTCCATGCCATTCCATGCCATTCCATGCCATTCCATGCCATTCCATGCCATTCCATGCCATTCCATGCCATTCCATGCCATTCCATGCCATTCCATGCCATTCCATGCCATTCCATGCCATTCCATGCCATTCCATGCCATTCCATGCCATTCCATGCCATTCCATGCCATTCCATGCCATTCCATGCCATTCCATGCCATTCCATGCCATTCCATGCCATTCCATGCCATTCCATGCCATTCCATGCCATTCCATGACATTCCATGCCATTCCATGCCATTCCATGCCATTCCATGCCATTCCATGCCATTCCATGCCATTCCATGCCATTCCATGCCATTCCATGCCATTCCATGCCATTCCATGCCATTCCATGCCATTCCATGCCGTGCCATGCCGTGCCATGCCATTCCATGCCATTCCATGCCATTCCATGCCATTCCATGCCATTCCATGCCATTCCATGCCATTCCATGCCATTCCACGCCGTTCCATGCCGTTCCATGCCGTTCCATGCCGTTCCATGCCGTTCCATGCCGTTCCATGCCGTTCCATGCCATTCCATGCCATTCCATGCCATTCCATGCCATTCCATGCCATTCCATGCCATTCCATGCCATTCCATGCCATTCCATGCCATTCCATGCCATTCCATGCCATTCCATGCCATTCCATGCCATTCCATGCCATTCCATGCCATTCCATGCCATTCCATGCCATTCCATGCCATTCCATGCCATTCCATGCCATTCCATGCCATTCCATGCCATTCCATGCCATTCCATGCCATTCCATGCCATTCCATGCCATTCCATGCCATTCCATGCCATTCCATGCCATTCCATGCCATTCCATGCCATTCCATGCCATTCCATGCCATTCCATGCCATTCCATGCCATTCCATGCCATTCCATGCCATTCCATGCCATTCCATGCCATTCCATGCCATTCCATGCCATTCCATGCCATTCCATGCCATTCCATGCCATTCCATGCCATTCCATGCCATTCCATGCCATTCCATGCCATTCCATGCCATTCCATGCCATTCCATGCCATTCCATGCCATTCCATGCCATTCCATGCCATTCCATGCCATTCCATGCCATTCCATGCCATTCCATGCCATTCCATGCCATTCCATGCCATTCCATGCCATTCCATGCCATTCCATGCCATTCCATGCCATTCCATGCCATTCCATGCCATTCCATGCCATTCCATGCCATTCCATGCCATTCCATGCCATTCCATGCCATTCCATGCCATTCCATGCCATTCCATGCCATTCCATGCCATTCCATGCCATTCCATGCCATTCCATGCCATTCCATGCCATTCCATGCCATTCCATGCCATTCCATGCCATTCCATGCCATTCCATGCCATTCCATGCCATTCCATGCCATTCCATGCCATTCCATGCCATTCCATGCCATTCCATGCCATTCCATGCCATTCCATGCCATTCCATGCCATTCCATGCCATTCCATGCCATTCCATGCCATTCCATGCCATTCCATGCCATTCCATGCCATTCCATGCCATTCCATGCCATTCCATGCCGTTCCATGCCGTTCCATGCCGTTCCATGCCGTTCCATGCCGTTCCATGCCGTTCCATGCCGTTCCATGCCATTCCATGCCATTCCATGCCGTTCCATGCCATTCCATGCCATTCCATGCCATTCCATGCCATTCCATGCCATTCCATGCCATTCCATGCCATTCCATGCCATTCCATGCCATTCCATGCCATTCCATGCCATTCCATGCCATTCCATGCCATTCCATGCCATTCCATGCCATTCCATGCCATTCCATGCCATTCCATGCCATTCCATGCCATTCCATGCCATTCCATGCCATTCCATGCCATTCCATGCCATTCCATGCCATTCCATGCCATTCCATGCCATTCCATGCCATTCCATGCCATTCCATGCCATTCCATGCCATTCCATGCCATTCCATGCCATTCCATGCCATTCCATGCCATTCCATGCCATTCCATGCCATTCCATGCCATTCCATGCCATTCCATGCCATTCCATGCCATTCCATGCCATTCCATGCCATTCCATGCCATTCCATGCCATTCCATGCCATTCCATGCCATTCCATGCCATTCCATGCCATTCCATGCCATTCCATGCCATTCCATGCCATTCCATGCCATTCCATGCCATTCCATGCCATTCCATGCCATTCCATGCCATTCCATGCCATTCCATGCCATTCCATGCCATTCCATGCCATTCCATGCCATTCCATGCCATTCCATGCCATTCCATGCCATTCCATGCCATTCCATGCCATTCCATGCCATTCCATGCCATTCCATGCCATTCCATGCCATTCCATGCCATTCCATGCCATTCCATGCCATTCCATGCCATTCCATGCCATTCCATGCCGTGCCATGCCGTGCCATGCCATTCCATGCCATTCCATGCCATTCCATGCCATTCCATGCCATTCCATGCCATTCCATGCCATTCCATGCCATTCCATGCCATTCCATGCCATTCCATGCCATTCCATGCCATTCCATGCCATTCCATGCCATTCCATGCCATTCCATGCCATTCCATGCCATTCCATGCCATTCCATGCCATTCCATGCCATTCCATGCCATTCCATGCCATTCCATGCC
>CAXARG010000251.1:0-79860 GCA_963971235.1 Cryptus armator | reverse complement strand
GAATGGCATGGAATGGCATGGAATGGCATGGAATGGCATGGAATGGCATGGAATGGCATGGAATGGCATGGAATGGCATGGAATGGCATGGAATGGCATGGAATGGCATGGAATGGCATGGAATGGCATGGAATGGCATGGAATGGCATGGAATGGCATGGAATGGCATGGAATGGCATGGAATGGCATGGAATGGCATGGAATGGCATGGAATGGCATGGAATGGCATGGAATGGCATGGAATGGCATGGAATGGCATGGAATGGCATGGAATGGCATGGAATGGCATGGAATGGCATGGAATGGCATGGAATGGCATGGAATGGCATGGAATGGCATGGAATGGCATGGAATGGCATGGAATGGCATGGCACCGCATGGCACGGCATGGCACCGCATGGCACGGCATGGCACCGGCATGGCACGGCATGGCACCGGCATGGCACGGCATGGCACCGGCATGGCACGGCATGGCACCGGCATGGCACGGCATGGCACCGGCATGGCACGGCATGGCACCGGCATGGCACGGCATGGCACCGGCATGGCACGGCATGGCACCGGCATGGCACGGCATGGCACGGCATGGCACCGGCATGGCACGGCATGGCACCGGCATGGCACGGCATGCCACCGGCATGGCACGGCATGGCACGGCATGGCACCGGCATGGCACGGCATGGCACCGGCATGGCACGGCATGGCACCGGCATGGCACGGCATGGCACCGGCATGGCACGGCATGGCACCGGCATGGCACGGCATGGCACCGGCATGGCACGGCATGGCACCGGCATGGCACGGCATGGCACCGGCATGGCACGGCATGGCACCGGCATGGCACGGCATGGCACCGGCATGGCACGGCATGGCACCGGCATGGCACGGCATGGCACCGGCATGGCACGGCATGGCACCGGCATGGCACGGCATGGCACCGGCATGGCACGGCATGGCACCGGCATGGCACGGCATGGCACCGGCATGGCACGGCATGGCACCGGCATGGCACGGCATGGCACCGGCATGGCACGGCATGGCACCGGCATGGCACGGCATGGCACCGGCATGGCACGGCATGGCACCGGCATGGCACGGCATGGAATGGCATGGAATGGCACGGCATGGAATGGCATGGAATGGCACGGCATGGAATGGCATGGAATGGCACGGCATGGCACCGGCATGGCACGGCATGGCACGGCATGGCACGGCATGGCACGGCATGGCACGGCATGGCACCGGCATGGCACCGGCATGGCACGGCATGGCACGGCATGGCACCGGCATGGCACGGCATGGCACCGGCATGGCACGGCATGGCACCGGCATGGCACCGGCATGGCACGGCATGGCACGGCATTGAATGGCATGGAATGGCATGGAATGGCATGGAATGGCATGGAATGGCATGGAATGGCATGGAATGGCATGGAATGGCATGGAATGGCATGGAATGGCATGGAATGGCATGGAATGGCATGGAATGGCATGGAATGGCATGGAATGGCATGGAATGGCATGGAACGGCATGGAATGGCATGGAATGGCATGGATTGGCATGGAATGGCATGGAATGGCATGGAATGGCATGGAATGGCATGGAATGGCATGGAATGGCATGGAATGGCATGGAATGGCATGGAATGGCATGGAATGGCATGGAATGGCATGGAATGGCACGGCATGGCACCGGCATGGCACGGCATGGCACGGCATGGCACGGCATGGCACGGCATGGCACCGGCATGGCACGGCATGGCACCGGCATGGCACGGCATGACACCGGCATGGCACCGGCATGGCACGGCATGGCACGGCATGGCACGGCATGGCACGGCATGGCCCGGCATTGAATGGCATGGAATGGCATGGAATGGCATGGAATGGCATGGAATGGCATGGAATGGCATGGAATGGCATGGAATGGCATGGAATGGCATGGAATGGCATGGAATGGCATGGAATGGCATGGAATGACATGGAATGGCATGGAATGGCATGGATTGGCATGGAATGGCATGGAATGGCATGGAATGGCATGGAATGGCATGGAATGGCATGGAATGGCATGGAATGGCATGGAATGGCATGGAATGGCATGGAATGGCATGGAATGGCATGGAATGGCATGGAATGGCATGGAATGGCATGGAATGGCACGGCATGGCACCGGCATGGCACGGCATGGCACGGCATGGCACGGCATGGCACGGCATGGCACCGGCATGGCACGGCATGGCACCGGCATGGCACGGCATGACACCGGCATGGCACCGGCATGGCACGGCATGGCACGGCATGGCACGGCATGGCACGGCATGGCCCGGCATTGAATGGCATGGAATGGCATGGAATGGCATGGAATGGCATGGAATGGCATGGAATGGCATGGAATGGCATGGAATGGCATGGAATGGCATGGAATGGCATGGAATGGCATGGAATGGCATGGAATGGCATGGAATGGCATGGAATGGCATGGAATGGCATGGAATGGCATGGAATGGCATGGAATGGCATGGAATGGCATGGAATGGCATGGAATGGCATGGAATGGCATGGAATGGCATGGAATGGCATGGCACCGCATGGCCCGGCATGGCACGGCATGGCACGGCATGGCACGGCATGGCACCGGCATGGCACGGCATGGCACCGGCATGGCACCGGAATGGCACGGCATGGCACCGGCATGGCACCGGCATGGCACGGCATGGCACCGGCATGGCACGGCATGCCACGGCATGGCACGGCATGGCACGGCATGGCACGGCATGGCACGGCATGGCACGGCATGGCACCGGCATGGCACGGCATGGCACCGGCATGGCACGGCATGGCACCGGCATGGCACGGCATGGCACCGGCATGGCACGGCATGGCACCGGCATGGCACGGCATGGCACCGGCATGGCACGGCATGGAATGGCATGGAATGGCATGGAATGGCATGGAATGGCATGGAATGGCATGGAATGGCATGGAATGGCATGGAATGGCATGGAATGGCATGGAATGGCATGGAATGGCATGGAATGGCATGGAATGGCATGGAATGGCATGGAATGGCATGGAATGGCATGGAATGGCATGGAATGGCATGGAATGACATGGAATGGCATGGAATGACATGGAATGACATGGAATGACATGGAATGGCATGGAATGGCATGGCACCGCATGGCACGGCATGGCACGGCATGGCACGGCATGGCACGGCATGGCACGGCATGGCACGGCATGGCACGGCATGGCACGGCATGGCACCGGCATGGCACGGCATGGCACCGGCATGGCACGGCATGGCACCGGCATGGCACCGGCATGGCACGGCATTGAATGGCATGGCACGGCATTGAATGGCATGGAATGGCATGGAATGGCATGGAATGGCATGGAATGGCATGGAATGGCATGGAATGGCATGGAATGGCATGGAATGGCATGGAATGGCATGGAATGGCATGGAATGGCATGGAATGGCATGGAATGGCATGGAATGGCATGGAATGGCATGGAATGGCATGGAATGGCATGGAATGGCATGGAATGGCATGGAATGGCATGGAATGGCATGGAATGGCATGGAATGGCATGGAATGGCATGGAATGGCATGGAATGGCATGGAATGGCATGGAATGGCATGGAATGGCATGGAATGGCATGGAATGGCATGGAATGGCATGGAATGGCATGGAATGGCATGGAATGGCATGGAATGGCATGGAATGGCATGGAATGGCATGGAATGGCATGGAATGGCATGGAATGGCATGGAATGGCATGGAATGGCATGGAATGGCATGGAATGGCATGGAATGGCATGGAATGGCATGGAGTGGCATGGAATGGCATGGAATGGCATGGAATGGCATGGAATGGCATGGAATGGCATGGAATGACATGGAATGGCATGGAATGGCATGGAATGGCATGGAATGGCATGGAATGGCATGGCACCGCATGGCACGGCATGGCACGGCATGGCACGGCATGGCACCGGCATGGCACGGCATGGCACCGGCATGGCACGGCATGGCACCGGCATGGCACGGCATGGCACGGCATGGCACCGGCATGGCACCGGCATGGCACGGCATGGCACCGGCATGGCACGGCATGGCACGGCATGGCACCGGCATGGCACGGCATGGCACCGGCATGGCACGGCATGGCACCGGCATGGCACCGGCATGGCACGGCATGGCACCGGCATGGCACGGCATGGCACGGCATTGAATGGCATGGAATGGCATGGAATGGCATGGAATGGCATGGAATGGCATGGAATGGCATGGAATGGCATGGAATGGCATGGAATGGCATGGAATGGCATGGAATGGCATGGAATGGCATGGAATGGCATGGAATGGCATGGAATGGCATGGAATGGCATGGAATGGCATGGAATGGCATGGCACCGGCATGGAATGGCATGGCACCGGCATGGCACGGCATGGCACCGGCATGGCACGGCATGGCACCGGCATGGCACGGCATGGCACCGGCATGGCACGGCATGGCACCGGCATGGCACGGCATGGCACCGGCATGGCACGGCATTGCACCGGCATGGCACGGCATGGCACCGGCATGGCACGGCATGGCACCGGCATGGCACGGCATGGCACCGGCATGGCACGGCATGGCACCGGCATGGCACGGCATGGCACCGGCATGGCACGGCATGGCACCGGCATGGCACGGCATGGCACCGGCATGGCACGGCATGGCACCGGCATGGCACGGCATGGCACCGGCATGGCACGGCATGGCACGGCATGGCACCGGCATGGCACGGCATGGCACCGGCATGGCACGGCATGGCACCGGCATGGCACGGCATGGCACCGGCATGGCACGGCATGGCACCGGCATGGCACGGCATGGCACCGGCATGGCACGGCATGGCACCGGCATGGCACGGCATGGCACCGGCATGGCACGGCATGGCACCGGCATGGCACGGCATGGCACCGGCATGGCACGGCATGGCACCGGCATGGCACGGCATGGCACCGGCATGGCACGGCATGGCACCGGCATGGCACGGCATGGCACCGGCATGGCACGGCATGGCACCGGCATGGCACGGCATGGCACCGGCATGGCACGGCATGGCACCGGCATGGCACGGCATGGCACCGGCATGGCACGGCATGGCTCCGGCATGGCACGGCATGGAATGGCATGGAATGGCACGGCATGGAATGGCATGGAATGGCACGGCATGGAATGGCATGGAATGGCATGGAATGGCATGGAATGGCACGGCATGGCACCGGCATGGCACGGCATGGCACGGCATGGCACGGCATGGCACGGCATGGCACCGGCATGGCACGGCATGGCACCGGCATGGCACGGCATGACACCGGCATGGCACCGGCATGGCACGGCATGGCACGGCATGGCACGGCATGGCACGGCATGGCCCGGCATTGAATGGCATGGAATGGCATGGAATGGCATGGAATGGCATGGAATGGCATGGAATGGCATGGAATGGCATGGAATGGCATGGAATGGCATGGAATGGCATGGAATGGCATGGAATGGCATGGAATGGCATGGAATGGCATGGAATGGCATGGAACGGCATGGAATGGCATGGAATGGCATGGATTGGCATGGAATGGCATGGAATGGCATGGAATGGCATGGAATGGCATGGAATGGCATGGAATGGCATGGAATGGCATGGAATGGCATGGAATGGCATGGAATGGCATGGAATGGCATGGAATGGCATGGAATGGCACGGCATGGCACCGGCATGGCACGGCATGGCACGGCATGGCACGGCATGGCACGGCATGGCACCGGCATGGCACGGCATGGCACCGGCATGGCACGGCATGACACCGGCATGGCACCGGCATGGCACGGCATGGCACGGCATGGCACGGCATGGCACGGCATGGCCCGGCATTGAATGGCATGGAATGGCATGGAATGGCATGGAATGGCATGGAATGGCATGGAATGGCATGGAATGGCATGGAATGGCATGGAATGGCATGGAATGGCATGGAATGGCATGGAATGGCATGGAATGGCATGGAATGGCATGGAATGGCATGGAATGGCATGGAATGGCATGGAATGGCATGGAATGACATGGAATGGCATGGAATGGCATGGAATGGCATGGAATGGCATGGAATGGCATGGAATGGCATGGAATGGCATGGAATGGCATGGAATGGCATGGAATGGCATGGAATGGCATGGAATGGCATGGAATGGCATGGAATGGCATGGAATGGCATGGAATGGCATGGAATGGCATGGAATGGCATGGAATGGCATGGAATGGCATGGAATGGCATGGAATGGCATGGAATGGCATGGAATGGCATGGAATGGCATGGAATGGCATGGAATGGCATGGAATGGCATGGCACCGGCATGGCACGGCATGGCACCGGCATGGCACCGGCATGGCACGGCATGGCACCGGCATGGCACGGCATGGCACGGCATTGAATGGCATGGAATGGCATGGAATGGCATGGCACCGGCATGGCACGGCATGGCACCGGCATGGCACCGGCATGGCACCGGCATGGCACGGCATGGCACCGGCATGGCACGGCATGGCACCGGCATGGCACGGCATGGCACCGGCATGGCACGGCATGGCACGGCATGGCACGGCATGGCATGGAATGGCATGGCACGGCATGGCACGGCATGGCACGGCATGGCACCGGCATGGCACGGCATGGCACCGGCATGGCACCGGAATGGCACGGCATGGCACCGGCATGGCACCGGCATGGCACGGCATGGCACCGGCATGGCACGGCATGCCACCGGCATGGCACCGGCATGGCACGGCATGGCACCGGCATGGCACGGCATGGCACCGGCATGGCACGGCATGGCACCGGCATGTCACGGCATGGCACCGGCATGGCACGGCATGGCACCGGCATGGCACCGGCATGGCACGGCATGGCACCGGCATGGCACGGCATGGCACCGGCATGGCACGGCATGGCACCGGCATGGCACGGCATGGCACCGGCATGGCACGGCATGGCACCGGCATGGCACGGCATGGCACCGGCATGGCACGGCATGGCACCGGCATGGCACGGCATGGCACCGGCATGGCACGGCATGGCACCGGCATGGCACGGCATGGCACCGGCATGGCACGGCATGGAATGGCATGGAATGGCACGGCATGGCACCGGCATGGCACGGCATGGCACCGGCATGGCACGGCATGGCACGGCATGGCACGGCATGGCACGGCATGGCACCGGCATGGCACGGCATGGCACCGGCATGGCACCGGCATGACACCGGCATGGCACCGGCATGGCACGGCATGGCACGGCATGGCCCGGCATTGAATGGCATGGAATGGCATGGAATGGCATGGAATGGCATGGAATGGCATGGAATGGCATGGAATGGCATGGAATGGCATGGAATGGCATGGAATGGCATGGAATGGCATGGAATGGCATGGAATGGCATGGAATGGCATGGAATGGCATGGAATGGCATGGAATGGCATGGAATGGCATGGAATGACATGGAATGGCATGGAATGGCATGGAATGGCATGGAATGGCATGGAATGGCATGGAATGGCATGGAATGGCATGGAATGGCATGGAATGGCATGGAATGGCATGGAATGGCATGGAATGGCATGGAATGGCATGGAATGGCATGGCACCGCATGGCCCGGCATGGCACGGCATGGCACGGCATGGCACGGCATGGCACCGGCATGGCACGGCATGGCACCGGCATGGCACCGGAATGGCACGGCATGGCACCGGCATGGCACCGGCATGGCACGGATGGCACCGGCATGGCACGGCATGCCACGGCATGGCACGGCATGGCACGGCATGGCACGGCATGGCACGGCATGGCACGGCATGGCACCGGCATGGCACGGCATGGCACCGGCATGGCACGGCATGGCACCGGCATGGCACGGCATGGCACCGGCATGGCACGGCATGGCACCGGCATGGCACGGCATGGAATGGCATGGAATGGCATGGAATGGCATGGAATGGCATGGAATGGCATGGAATGGCATGGAATGGCATGGAATGGCATGGAATGGCATGGAATGGCATGGAATGGCATGGAATGGCATGGAATGGCATGGAATGGCATGGAATGGCATGGAATGGCATGGAATGGCATGGAATGGCATGGAATGGCATGGAATGGCATGGAATGGCATGGAATGGCATGGAATGGCATGGAATGGCATGGAATGGCATGGAATGGCATGGAATGGCATGGAATGGCATGGAATGACATGGAATGGCATGGAATGACATGGAATGACATGGAATGACATGGAATGGCATGGAATGGCATGGCACCGCATGGCACGGCATGGCACGGCATGGCACGGCATGGCACGGCATGGCACGGCATGGCACGGCATGGCACCGGCATGGCACGGCATGGCACCGGCATGGCACGGCATGGCACCGGCATGGCACCGGCATGGCACGGCATTGAATGGCATGGCACGGCATTGAATGGCATGGAATGGCATGGAATGGCATGGAATGGCATGGAATGGCATGGAATGGCATGGAATGGCATGGAATGGCATGGAATGGCATGGAATGGCATGGAATGGCATGGAATGGCATGGAATGGCATGGAATGGCATGGAATGGCATGGAATGGCATGGAATGGCATGGAATGGCATGGAATGGCATGGAATGGCATGGAATGGCATGGAATGGCATGGAATGGCATGGAATGGCATGGAATGGCATGGAATGGCATGGAATGGCATGGAATGGCATGGAATGGCATGGAATGGCATGGAATGGCATGGAATGGCATGGAATGGCATGGAATGGCATGGAATGGCATGGAATGGCATGGAATGGCATGGAATGGCATGGAATGGCATGGAATGGCATGGAATGGCATGGAATGGCATGGAATGGCATGGAATGGCATGGAATGGCATGGAATGGCATGGAATGGCATGGAATGGCATGGAATGGCATGGAATGGCATGGAATGGCATGGAATGGCATGGAATGGCATGGAATGGCATGGAATGGCATGGAGTGGCATGGAATGGCATGGAATGGCATGGAATGGCATGGAATGGCATGGAATGGCATGGAATGACATGGAATGGCATGGAATGGCATGGAATGGCATGGAATGGCATGGAATGGCATGGCACCGCATGGCACGGCATGGCACGGCATGGCACGGCATGGCACCGGCATGGCACGGCATGGCACCGGCATGGCACGGCATGGCACCGGCATGGCACGGCATGGCACGGCATGGCACCGGCATGGCACCGGCATGGCACGGCATGGCACCGGCATGGCACGGCATGGCACGGCATGGCACCGGCATGGCACGGCATGGCACCGGCATGGCACGGCATGGCACCGGCATGGCACCGGCATGGCACGGCATGGCACCGGCATGGCACGGCATGGCACGGCATTGAATGGCATGGAATGGCATGGAATGGCATGGAATGGCATGGAATGGCATGGAATGGCATGGAATGGCATGGAATGGCATGGAATGGCATGGAATGGCATGGAATGGCATGGAATGGCATGGAATGGCATGGAATGGCATGGAATGGCATGGAATGGCATGGAATGGCATGGAATGGCATGGAATGGCATGGAATGGCATGGAATGGCATGGAATGGCATGGCACCGGCATGGAATGGCATGGCACCGGCATGGCACGGCATGGCACCGGCATGGCACGGCATGGCACCGGCATGGCACGGCATGGCACCGGCATGGCACGGCATGGCACCGGCATGGCACGGCATGGCACCGGCATGGCACGGCATTGCACCGGCATGGCACGGCATGGCACCGGCATGGCACGGCATGGCACCGGCATGGCACGGCATGGCACCGGCATGGCACGGCATGGCACCGGCATGGCACGGCATGGCACCGGCATGGCACGGCATGGCACCGGCATGGCACGGCATGGCACCGGCATGGCACGGCATGGCACCGGCATGGCACGGCATGGCACCGGCATGGCACGGCATGGCACCGGCATGGCACGGCATGGCACCGGCATGGCACGGCATGGCACCGGCATGGCACGGCATGGCACCGGCATGGCACGGCATGGCACCGGCATGGCACGGCATGGCACCGGCATGGCACGGCATGGCACCGGCATGGCACGGCATGGCACCGGCATGGCACGGCATGGCACCGGCATGGCACGGCATGGCACCGGCATGGCACGGCATGGCACCGGCATGGCACGGCATGGCACCGGCATGGCACGGCATGGCACCGGCATGGCACGGCATGGCACCGGCATGGCACGGCATGGCACCGGCATGGCACGGCATGGCACCGGCATGGCACGGCATGGCACCGGCATGGCACGGCATGGCACCGGCATGGCACGGCATGGCACCGGCATGGCACGGCATGGCTCCGGCATGGCACGGCATGGAATGGCATGGAATGGCACGGCATGGAATGGCATGGAATGGCACGGCATGGAATGGCATGGAATGGCATGGAATGGCATGGAATGGCACGGCATGGCACCGGCATGGCACGGCATGGCACGGCATGGCACGGCATGGCACGGCATGGCACCGGCATGGCACGGCATGGCACCGGCATGGCACGGCATGACACCGGCATGGCACCGGCATGGCACGGCATGGCACGGCATGGCACGGCATGGCACGGCATGGCCCGGCATTGAATGGCATGGAATGGCATGGAATGGCATGGAATGGCATGGAATGGCATGGAATGGCATGGAATGGCATGGAATGGCATGGAATGGCATGGAATGGCATGGAATGGCATGGAATGGCATGGAATGGCATGGAATGGCATGGAATGGCATGGAATGGCATGGAATGGCATGGAATGGCATGGAACGGCATGGAATGGCATGGAATGGCATGGATTGGCATGGAATGGCATGGAATGGCATGGAATGGCATGGAATGGCATGGAATGGCATGGAATGGCATGGAATGGCATGGAATGGCATGGAATGGCATGGAATGGCATGGAATGGCATGGAATGGCATGGAATGGCACGGCATGGCACCGGCATGGCACGGCATGGCACGGCATGGCACGGCATGGCACGGCATGGCACCGGCATGGCACGGCATGGCACCGGCATGGCACGGCATGACACCGGCATGGCACCGGCATGGCACGGCATGGCACGGCATGGCACGGCATGGCACGGCATGGCCCGGCATTGAATGGCATGGAATGGCATGGAATGGCATGGAATGGCATGGAATGGCATGGAATGGCATGGAATGGCATGGAATGGCATGGAATGGCATGGAATGGCATGGAATGGCATGGAATGGCATGGAATGGCATGGAATGGCATGGAATGGCATGGAATGGCATGGAATGGCATGGAATGACATGGAATGGCATGGAATGGCATGGAATGGCATGGAATGGCATGGAATGGCATGGAATGGCATGGAATGGCATGGAATGGCATGGAATGGCATGGAATGGCATGGAATGGCATGGAATGGCATGGAATGGCATGGAATGGCATGGAATGGCATGGAATGGCATGGAATGGCATGGAATGGCATGGAATGGCATGGAATGGCATGGAATGGCATGGAATGGCATGGAATGGCATGGAATGGCATGGAATGGCATGGAATGGCATGGAATGGCATGGAATGGCATGGCACCGGCATGGCACGGCATGGCACCGGCATGGCACCGGCATGGCACGGCATGGCACCGGCATGGCACGGCATGGCACGGCATTGAATGGCATGGAATGGCATGGAATGGCATGGCACCGGCATGGCACGGCATGGCACCGGCATGGCACCGGCATGGCACCGGCATGGCACGGCATGGCACCGGCATGGCACGGCATGGCACCGGCATGGCACGGCATGGCACCGGCATGGCACGGCATGGCACGGCATGGCACGGCATGGCATGGAATGGCATGGCACGGCATGGCACGGCATGGCACGGCATGGCACCGGCATGGCACGGCATGGCACCGGCATGGCACCGGAATGGCACGGCATGGCACCGGCATGGCACCGGCATGGCACGGCATGGCACGGCATGGCACCGGCATGGCACGGCATGCCACCGGCATGGCACCGGCATGGCACGGCATGGCACCGGCATGGCACGGCATGGCACCGGCATGTCACGGCATGGCACCGGCATGGCACGGCATGGCACCGGCATGGCACCGGCATGGCACGGCATGGCACCGGCATGGCACGGCATGGCACCGGCATGGCACGGCATGGCACCGGCATGGCACGGCATGGCACCGGCATGGCACGGCATGGCACCGGCATGGCACGGCATGGCACCGGCATGGCACGGCATGGCACCGGCATGGCACGGCATGGCACCGGCATGGCACGGCATGGCACCGGCATGGCACGGCATGGCACCGGCATGGCACGGCATGGCACCGGCATGGCACGGCATGGAATGGCATGGAATGGCACGGCATGGCACCGGCATGGCACGGCATGGCACCGGCATGGCACGGCATGGCACGGCATGGCACGGCATGGCACGGCATGGCACCGGCATGGCACGGCATGGCACCGGCATGGCACCGGCATGACACCGGCATGGCACCGGCATGGCACGGCATGGCACGGCATGGCCCGGCATTGAATGGCATGGAATGGCATGGAATGGCATGGAATGGCATGGAATGGCATGGAATGGCATGGAATGGCATGGAATGGCATGGAATGGCATGGAATGGCATGGAATGGCATGGAATGGCATGGAATGGCATGGAATGGCATGGAATGGCATGGAATGGCATGGAATGGCATGGAATGGCATGGAATGACATGGAATGGCATGGAATGGCATGGAATGGCATGGAATGGCATGGAATGGCATGGAATGGCATGGAATGGCATGGAATGGCATGGAATGGCATGGAATGGCATGGAATGGCATGGAATGGCATGGAATGGCATGGAATGGCATGGAATGGCATGGAATGGCATGGAATGGCATGGAATGGCATGGAATGGCATGGAATGGCATGGCACCGCATGGCCCGGCATGGCACGGCATGGCACGGCATGGCACGGCATGGCACCGGCATGGCACGGCATGGCACCGGCATGGCACCGGAATGGCACGGCATGGCACCGGCATGGCACCGGCATGGCACGGATGGCACCGGCATGGCACGGCATGCCACGGCATGGCACGGCATGGCACGGCATGGCACGGCATGGCACGGCATGGCACGGCATGGCACCGGCATGGCACGGCATGGCACCGGCATGGCACGGCATGGCACCGGCATGGCACGGCATGGCACCGGCATGGCACGGCATGGCACCGGCATGGCACGGCATGGAATGGCATGGAATGGCATGGAATGGCATGGAATGGCATGGAATGGCATGGAATGGCATGGAATGGCATGGAATGGCATGGAATGGCATGGAATGGCATGGAATGGCATGGAATGGCATGGAATGGCATGGAATGGCATGGAATGGCATGGAATGGCATGGAATGGCATGGAATGGCATGGAATGGCATGGAATGGCATGGAATGGCATGGAATGGCATGGAATGGCATGGAATGGCATGGAATGGCATGGAATGGCATGGAATGGCATGGAATGACATGGAATGGCATGGAATGACATGGAATGACATGGAATGACATGGAATGGCATGGAATGGCATGGCACCGCATGGCACGGCATGGCACGGCATGGCACGGCATGGCACGGCATGGCACGGCATGGCACGGCATGGCACCGGCATGGCACGGCATGGCACCGGCATGGCACGGCATGGCACCGGCATGGCACCGGCATGGCACGGCATTGAATGGCATGGCACGGCATTGAATGGCATGGAATGGCATGGAATGGCATGGAATGGCATGGAATGGCATGGAATGGCATGGAATGGCATGGAATGGCATGGAATGGCATGGAATGGCATGGAATGGCATGGAATGGCATGGAATGGCATGGAATGGCATGGAATGGCATGGAATGGCATGGAATGGCATGGAATGGCATGGAATGGCATGGAATGGCATGGAATGGCATGGAATGGCATGGAATGGCATGGAATGGCATGGAATGGCATGGAATGGCATGGAATGGCATGGAATGGCATGGAATGGCATGGAATGGCATGGAATGGCATGGAATGGCATGGAATGGCATGGAATGGCATGGAATGGCATGGAATGGCATGGAATGGCATGGAATGGCATGGAATGGCATGGAATGGCATGGAATGGCATGGAATGGCATGGAATGACATGGAATGGCATGGAATGGCATGGAATGGCATGGAATGGCATGGAATGGCATGGCACCGCATGGCACGGCATGGCACGGCATGGCACGGCATGGCACCGGCATGGCACGGCATGGCACGGCATGGCACCGGCATGGCACCGGCATGGCACGGCATGGCACCGGCATGGCACGGCATGGCACGGCATGGCACCGGCATGGCACGGCATGGCACCGGCATGGCACGGCATGGCACCGGCATGGCACCGGCATGGCACGGCATGGCACCGGCATGGCACGGCATGGCACGGCATTGAATGGCATGGAATGGCATGGAATGGCATGGAATGGCATGGAATGGCATGGAATGGCATGGAATGGCATGGAATGGCATGGAATGGCATGGAATGGCATGGAATGGCATGGAATGGCATGGAATGGCATGGAATGGCATGGAATGGCATGGAATGGCATGGAATGGCATGGAATGGCATGGAATGGCATGGAATGGCATGGAATGGCATGGAATGGCATGGAATGGCATGGAATGGCATGGAATGGCATGGAATGGCATGGAATGGCATGGAATGGCATGGAATGGCATGGAATGGCATGGAATGGCATGGAATGGCATGGAATGGCATGGAATGGCATGGAATGGCATGGAATGGCATGGAATGGCATGGAATGGCATGGAATGGCATGGAATGGCATGGAATGGCATGGAATGGCATGGAATGGCATGGAATGGCATGGAATGGCATGGAATGGCATGGAATGGCATGGAATGGCATGGAATGGCATGGAATGGCATGGAATGGCATGGAATGGCATGGAATGGCATGGAATGGCATGGAATGGCATGGAATGGCATGGAATGGCATGGAATGGCATGGAATGGCATGGAATGGCATGGAATGGCATGGAATGGCATGGAATGGCATGGAATGGCATGGAATGGCATGGAATGGCATGGAATGGCATGGAATGGCATGGAATGGCATGGAATGGCATGGAATGGCATGGAATGGCATGGAATGGCATGGCACCGGCATGGCACGGCATGGCACCGGCATGGCACGGCATGGCACCGGCATGGCACGGCATGGCACCGGCATGGCACGGCATGGCACCGGCATGGCACGGCATGGCACCGGCATGGCACGGCATGGCACCGGCATGGCACGGCATGGCACCGGCATGGCACGGCATGGCACCGGCATGGCACGGCATGGCACCGGCATGGCACGGCATGGCACCGGCATGGCACGGCATGGCACCGGCATGGCACGGCATGGCACCGGCATGGCACGGCATGGCACCGGCATGGCACGGCATGGCACCGGCATGGCACGGCATGGCACCGGCATGGCACGGCATGGCACCGGCATGGCACGGCATGGCACCGGCATGGCACGGCATGGCACCGGCATGGCACGGCATGGCACCGGCATGGCACGGCATGGCACCGGCATGGCACGGCATGGCACCGGCATGGCACGGCATGGCACGGCATGGCACCGGCATGGCACGGCATGGCACCGGCATGGCACGGCATGGCACCGGCATGTCACGGCATGGCACCGGCATGGCACGGCATGGCACCGGCATGGCACGGCATGGCACCGGCATGGCACGGCATGGCACCGGCATGGCACGGCATGGCACCGGCATGGCACGGCATGGCACCGGCATGGCACCGGCATGGCACGGCATGGCACCGGCATGGCACGGCATGGCACCGGCATGGCACGGCATGGCACCGGCATGGCACGGCATGGCACCGGCATGGCACGGCATGGCACCGGCATGGCACGGCATGGCACCGGCATGGCACGGCATGGCACCGGCATGGCACGGCATGGCACGGCATGGCACCGGCATGGCACGGCATGGCACGGCATGGCACGGCATGGCACGGCATGGCACGGCATGGCACGGCATGGCACGGCATGGCACGGCATGGCACCGGCATGGCACGGCATGGCACCGGCATGGCACGGCATGGCACCGGCATGGCACGGCATGGCACCGGCATGGCACGGCATGGCACCGGCATGGCACGGCATGGCACCGGCATGGCACGGCATGGCACCGGCATGGCACGGCATGGCACCGGCATGGCACGGCATGGCACCGGCATGGCACGGCATGGCACCGGCATGGCACGGCATGGCACCGGCATGGCACGGCATGGCACCGGCATGGCACGGCATGGCACCGGCATGGCACGGCATGGCACCGGCATGGCACGGCATGGAATGGCATGGAATGGCACGGCATGGCACCGGCATGGCACGGCATGGCACGGCATGGCACGGCATGGCACCGGCATGGCACGGCATGGCACCGGCATGGCACGGCATGGCACGGCATGGCACCGGCATGGCACCGGCATGGCACGGCATGGCACCGGCATGGCACGGCATGGCACGGCATGGCACCGGCATGGCACGGCATGGCACCGGCATGGCACGGCATGGCACCGGCATGGCACCGGCATGGCACGGCATGGCACCGGCATGGCACGGCATGGAATGGCATGGAATGGCATGTAATGGCATGGAATGGCATGGAATGGCATGGAATGGCATGGAATGGCATGGAATGGCATGGAATGGCATGGAATGGCATGGAATGGCATGGAATGGCATGGAATGGCATGGAATGGCATGGAATGGCATGGAATGGCATGGAATGGCATGGAATGGCATGGAATGGCATGGAATGGCATGGAATGGCATGGAATGGCATGGAATGGCATGGAATGGCATGGAATGGCATGGAATGGCATGGAATGGCATGGAATGGCATGGAATGGCATGGAATGGCATGGAATGGCATGGAATGGCATGGAATGGCATGGAATGGCATGGAATGGCATGGAATGGCATAGAATGGCATGGAATGGCATGGAATGGCATGGAATGGCATGGAATGGCATGGAATGGCATGGAATGGCATGGCACGGCATGGCACCGGCATGGCACGGCATGGCACCGGCATGGCACGGCATGGCACCGGCATGGCACGGCATGGCACCGGCATGGCACGGCATGGCACCGGCATGGCACGGCATGGCACCGGCATGGCACCGGCATGGCACGGCATGGCACCGGCATGGCACGGCATGGCACCGGCATGGCACGGCATGGCACCGGCATGGCACGGCATGGCACCGGCATGGCACCGGCATGGCACGGCATGCCACCGGCATGGCACGGCATGGCACGGCATGGCACCGGCATGGCACGGCATGGCACCGGCATGGCACGGCATGGCACCGGCATGGCACGGCATGGCACCGGCATGGCACCGGCATGGCACGGCATGCCACCGGCATGGCACGGCATGGCACGGCATGGCACGGCATGGCACGGCATGGCACCGGCATGGCACGGCATGGCACCGGCATGGCACGGCATGGCACCGGCATGGCACGGCATGGCACCGGCATGGCACGGCATGGCACCGGCATGGCACGGCATGGCACCGGCATGGCACGGCATGGCACCGGCATGGCACGGCATGGCACCGGCATGGCACGGCATGGCACCGGCATGGCACGGCATGGCACCGGCATGGCACGGCATGGCACCGGCATGGCACGGCATGGCACCGGCATGGCACGGCATGGCACCGGCATGGCACGGCATGGCACCGGCATGGCACGGCATGGCACCGGCATGGCACGGCATGGCACCGGCATGGCACGGCATGGCACCGGCATGGCACGGCATGGCACCGGCATGGCACGGCATGGCACCGGCATGGCACGGCATGGCACCGGCATGGCACGGCATGGCACCGGCATGGCACCGGCATGGCACGGCATGGCACCGGCATGGCACGGCATGGCACCGGCATGGCACGGCATGGCACGGCATGGAATGGCATGGCATGGCACGGCATGGCACGGCATGGCACGGCATGGCACGGCATGGCACCGGCATGGCACGGCATGGCACCGGCATGGCACGGCATGGCACGGCATGGCACCGGCATGGCACCGGCATGGCACCGGCATGGCACGGCATGGCACCGGCATGGCACGGCATGGCACGGCATGGCACCGGCATGGCACGGCATGGCACCGGCATGGCACGGCATGGCACCGGCATGGCACCGGCATGGCACGGCATGGCACCGGCATGGCACGGCATGGCACGGCATTGAATGGCATGGAATGGCATGGAATGGCATGGAATGGCATGGAATGGCATGGAATGGCATGGAATGGCATGGAATGGCATGGAATGGCATGGAATGGCATGGAATGGCATGGAATGGCATGGAATGGCATGGAATGGCATGGAATGGCATGGAATGGCATGGAATGGCATGGAATGGCATGGAATGGCATGGAATGGCATGGAATGGCATGGAATGGCATGGAATGGCATGGAATGGCATGGAATGGCATGGAATGGCATGGAATGGCATGGAATGGCATGGAATGGCATGGAATGGCATGGAATGGCATGGAATGGCATGGAATGGCATGGAATGGCATGGAATGGCATGGAACGGCATGGCACCGCATGGCACGGCATGGCACCGCATGGCACGGCATGGCACCGGCATGGCACGGCATGGCACCGGCATGGCACGGCATGGCACCGGCATGGCACGGCATGGCACCGGCATGGCACGGCATGGCACCGGCATGGCACGGCATGGCACCGGCATGGCACGGCATGGCACCGGCATGGCACGGCATGGCACCGGCATGGCACGGCATGGCACCGGCATGGCACGGCATGGCACCGGCATGGCACGGCATGGCACCGGCATGGCACGGCATGGCACCGGCATGGCACGGCATGGCACCGGCATGGCACGGCATGGCACCGGCATGGCACGGCATGGCACCGGCATGTCACGGCATGGCACCGGCATGGCACGGCATGGCACCGGCATGGCACGGCATGGCACCGGCATGGCACGGCATGGCACCGGCATGGCACCGGCATGGCACGGCATGGCACCGGCATGGCACCGGCATGGCACGGCATGCCACCGGCATGGCACGGCATGCCACCGGCATGGCACGGCATGCCACCGGCATGGCACGGCATGGCACGGCATGGCACCGGCATGGCACGGCATGGCACCGGCATGGCACGGCATGGCACCGGCATGGCACGGCATGGCACCGGCATGGCACGGCATGGCACCGGCATGGCACGGCATGGCACCGGCATGGCACGGCATGGCACCGGCATGGCACGGCATGGCACCGGCATGGCACGGCATGGCACCGGCATGGCACGGCATGGCACCGGCATGGCACCGGCATGTCACGGCATGGCACCGGCATGGCACGGCATGGCACCGGCATGGCACGGCATGGCACCGGCATGGCACGGCATGGCACCGGCATGGCACGGCATGGCACGGCATGGCACCGGCATGGCACGGCATGGCACCGGCATGGCACGGCATGGCACGGCATGGCACGGCATGGCACGGCATGGCACCGGCATGGCACGGCATGGCACCGGCATGGCACGGCATGGCACCGGCATGGCACGGCATGGCACCGGCATGGCACGGCATGGCACCGGCATGGCACGGCATGGCACCGGCATGGCACGGCATGGCACCGGCATGGCACGGCATGGAATGGCATGGCACGGCATGGAGTGGCATGGAATGGCATGGAATGGCATGGAATGGCATGGAATGGCATGGAATGGCATGGAATGGCATGGAATGGCATGGAATGGCATGGAATGGCATGGAATGGCATGGAATGGCATGGAATGGCATGGAATGGCATGGAATGGCATGGAATGGCATGGAATGGCATGGAATGGCATGGAATGGCATGGAATGGCATGGAATGGCATGGAATGGCATGGAATGGCATGGAATGGCATGGAATGGCATGGAATGGCATGGAATGGCATGGAATGGCATGGAATGGCATGGAATGGCATGGAATGGCATGGAATGGCATGGAATGGCATGGAATGGCATGGAATGGCATGGAATGGCATGGAATGGCATGGAATGGCATGGAATGGCATGGAATGGCATGGAATGGCATGGAATGGCATGGAATGGCATGGAATGGCATGGAATGGCATGGCACGGCATGGCACCGCATGGCACGGCATGGCACCGGCATGGCACGGCATGGCACCGGCATGGCACGGCATGGCACCGGCATGGCACGGCATGGCACCGGCATGGCACGGCATGGCACCGGCATGGCACGGCATGGCACCGGCATGGCACGGCATGGCACCGGCATGGCACCGGCATGGCACGGCATGGCACCGGCATGGCACCGGCATGGCACGGCATGCCACCGGCATGGCACGGCATGCCACCGGCATGGCACGGCATGCCACCGGCATGGCACGGCATGGCACGGCATGGCACCGGCATGGCACGGCATGGCACCGGCATGGCACGGCATGGCACCGGCATGGCACGGCATGGCACCGGCATGGCACGGCATGGCACCGGCATGGCACGGCATGGCACCGGCATGGCACGGCATGGCACCGGCATGGCACGGCATGGCACCGGCATGGCACGGCATGGCACCGGCATGGCACGGCATGGCACCGGCATGGCACCGGCATGTCACGGCATGGCACCGGCATGGCACGGCATGGCACCGGCATGGCACGGCATGGCACCGGCATGGCACGGCATGGCACCGGCATGGCACGGCATGGCACGGCATGGCACCGGCATGGCACGGCATGGCACCGGCATGGCACGGCATGGCACGGCATGGCACGGCATGGCACGGCATGGCACCGGCATGGCACGGCATGGCACCGGCATGGCACGGCATGGCACCGGCATGGCACGGCATGGCACCGGCATGGCACGGCATGGCACCGGCATGGCACGGCATGGCACCGGCATGGCACGGCATGGCACCGGCATGGCACGGCATGGAATGGCATGGCACGGCATGGAGTGGCATGGAATGGCATGGAATGGCATGGAATGGCATGGAATGGCATGGAATGGCATGGAATGGCATGGAATGGCATGGAATGGCATGGAATGGCATGGAATGGCATGGAATGGCATGGAATGGCATGGAATGGCATGGAATGGCATGGAATGGCATGGAATGGCATGGAATGGCATGGAATGGCATGGAATGGCATGGAATGGCATGGAATGGCATGGAATGGCATGGAATGGCATGGAATGGCATGGAATGGCATGGAATGGCATGGAATGGCATGGAATGGCATGGAATGGCATGGAATGGCATGGAATGGCATGGAATGGCATGGAATGGCATGGAATGGCATGGAATGGCATGGAATGGCATGGAATGGCATGGAATGGCATGGAATGGCATGGAATGGCATGGAATGGCATGGAATGGCATGGCACCGCATGGCACGGCATGGCACCGGCATGGCACGGCATGGCACCGGCATGGCACGGCATGGCACCGGCATGGCACGGCATGGCACCGGCATGGCACGGCATGGCACCGGCATGGCACGGCATGGCACCGGCATGGCACGGCATGGCACCGGCATGGCACCGGCATGGCACGGCATTGAATGGCATGGCACGGCATTGAATGGCATGGAATGGCATGGAATGGCATGGAATGGCATGGAATGGCATGGAATGGCATGGAATGGCATGGAATGGCATGGAATGGCATGGAATGGCATGGAATGGCATGGAATGGCATGGAATGGCATGGAATGGCATGGAATGGCATGGAATGGCATGGAATGGCATGGAATGGCATGGAATGGCATGGAATGGCATGGAATGTCATGGAATGGCATGGAATGGCATGGAATGGCATGGAATGGCATGGAATGGCATGGAATGGCATGGAATGGCATGGAATGGCATGGAATGGCATGGAATGGCATGGAATGGCATGGAATGGCATGGAATGGCATGGAATGGCATGGAATGGCATGGAATGGCATGGAATGGCATGGAATGGCATGGAATGGCATGGAGTGGCATGGAATGGCATGGAATGGCATGGAATGGCATGGAATGGCATGGAATGGCATGGAATGACATGGAATGGCATGGAATGGCATGGAATGGCATGGAATGGCATGGAATGGCATGGCACCGCATGGCACGGCATGGCACGGCATGGCACGGCATGGCACCGGCATGGCACGGCATGGCACCGGCATGGCACGGCATGGCACGGCATGGCACCGGCATGGCACCGGCATGGCACGGCATGGCACCGGCATGGCACGGCATGGCACGGCATGGCACCGGCATGGCACGGCATGGCACCGGCATGGCACGGCATGGCACCGGCATGGCACCGGCATGGCACGGCATGGCACCGGCATGGCACGGCATGGCACGGCATTGAATGGCATGGAATGGCATGGAATGGCATGGAATGGCATGGAATGGCATGGAATGGCATGGAATGGCATGGAATGGCATGGAATGGCATGGAATGGCATGGATTGGCATGGAATGGCATGGAATGGCATGGAATGGCATGGAATGGCATGGAATGGCATGGAATGGCATGGAATGGCATGGAATGGCATGGAATGGCATGGAATGGCATGGAATGGCATGGAATGGCATGGAATGGCATGGAATGGCATGGAATGGCATGGAATGGCATGGAATGGCATGGAATGGCATGGAATGGCATGGAATGGCATGGAATGGCATGGAATGGCATGGAATGGCATGGAATGGCATGGAATGGCATGGAATGGCATGGAATGGCATGGAATGGCATGGAATGGCATGGCACCGCATGGCACGGCATGGCACCGGCATGGCACGGCATGGCACCGGCATGGCACGGCATGGCACCGGCATGGCACGGCATGGCACCGGCATGGCACGGCATGGCACCGGCATGGCACGGCATGGCACCGGCATGGCACGGCATGGCACCGGCATGGCACGGCATGGCACCGGCATGGCACGGCATGGCACCGGCATGGCACGGCATGGCACCGGCATGGCACGGCATGGCACCGGCATGGCACGGCATGGCACCGGCATGGCACGGCATGGCACCGGCATGTCACGGCATGGCACCGGCATGGCACGGCATGGCACCGGCATGGCACGGCATGGCACCGGCATGGCACGGCATGGCACCGGCATGGCACGGCATGGCACCGGCATGGCACGGCATGGCACCGGCATGGCACGGCATGGCACCGGCATGGCACCGGCATGGCACGGCATGGCACCGGCATGGCACCGGCATGGCACGGCATGCCACCGGCATGGCACGGCATGCCACCGGCATGGCACGGCATGCCACCGGCATGGCACGGCATGGCACGGCATGGCACCGGCATGGCACGGCATGGCACCGGCATGGCACGGCATGGCACCGGCATGGCACGGCATGGCACCGGCATGGCACGGCATGGCACCGGCATGGCACGGCATGGCACCGGCATGGCACGGCATGGCACCGGCATGGCACGGCATGGCACCGGCATGGCACGGCATGGCACCGGCATGGCACGGCATGGCACCGGCATGGCACGGCATGGCACCGGCATGGCACCGGCATGTCACGGCATGGCACCGGCATGGCACGGCATGGCACCGGCATGGCACGGCATGGCACCGGCATGGCACGGCATGGCACCGGCATGGCACGGCATGGCACCGGCATGGCACGGCATGGCACCGGCATGGCACCGGCATGGCACGGCATGGCACGGCATGGCACGGCATGGCACCGGCATGGCACGGCATGGCACCGGCATGGCACGGCATGGCACCGGCATGGCACGGCATGGCACCGGCATGGCACGGCATGGCACCGGCATGGCACGGCATGGCACCGGCATGGCACGGCATGGCACCGGCATGGCACGGCATGGCACCGGCATGGCACGGCATGGAATGGCATGGCACGGCATGGAGTGGCATGGAATGGCATGGAATGGCATGGAATGGCATGGAATGGCATGGAATGGCATGGAATGGCATGGAATGGCATGGAATGGCATGGAATGGCATGGAATGGCATGGAATGGCATGGAATGGCATGGAATGGCATGGAATGGCATGGAATGGCATGGAATGGCATGGAATGGCATGGAATGGCATGGAATGGCATGGAATGGCATGGAATGGCATGGAATGGCATGGAATGGCATGGAATGGCATGGAATGGCATGGAATGGCATGGAATGGCATGGAATGGCATGGAATGGCATGGAATGGCATGGAATGGCATGGAATGGCATGGAATGGCATGGAATGGCATGGAATGGCATGGAATGGCATGGAATGGCATGGAATGGCATGGAATGGCATGGAATGGCATGGCACCGCATGGCACGGCATGGCACCGGCATGGCACGGCATGGCACCGGCATGGCACGGCATGGCACCGGCATGGCACGGCATGGCACCGGCATGGCACGGCATGGCACCGGCATGGCACGGCATGGCACCGGCATGGCACGGCATGGCACCGGCATGGCACCGGCATGGCACGGCATTGAATGGCATGGCACGGCATTGAATGGCATGGAATGGCATGGAATGGCATGGAATGGCATGGAATGGCATGGAATGGCATGGAATGGCATGGAATGGCATGGAATGGCATGGAATGGCATGGAATGGCATGGAATGGCATGGAATGGCATGGAATGGCATGGAATGGCATGGAATGGCATGGAATGGCATGGAATGGCATGGAATGGCATGGAATGGCATGGAATGGCATGGAATGGCATGGCACCGCATGGCACGGCATGGCACCGGCATGGCACGGCATGGCACCGGCATGGCACGGCATGGCACCGGCATGGCACGGCATGGCACCGGCATGGCACGGCATGGCACCGGCATGGCACGGCATGGCACCGGCATGGCACGGCATGGCACCGGCATGGCACCGGCATGGCACGGCATTGAATGGCATGGCACGGCATTGAATGGCATGGAATGGCATGGAATGGCATGGAATGGCATGGAATGGCATGGAATGGCATGGAATGGCATGGAATGGCATGGAATGGCATGGAATGGCATGGAATGGCATGGAATGGCATGGAATGGCATGGAATGGCATGGAATGACATGGAATGGCATGGAATGGCATGGAATGGCATGGAATGGCATGGAATGGCATGGCACCGCATGGCACGGCATGGCACGGCATGGCACGGCATGGCACCGGCATGGCACGGCATGGCACCGGCATGGCACGGCATGGCACGGCATGGCACCGGCATGGCACCGGCATGGCACGGCATGGCACCGGCATGGCACGGCATGGCACGGCATGGCACCGGCATGGCACGGCATGGCACCGGCATGGCACGGCATGGCACCGGCATGGCACCGGCATGGCACGGCATGGCACCGGCATGGCACGGCATGGCACGGCATTGAATGGCATGGAATGGCATGGAATGGCATGGAATGGCATGGCACCGCATGGCACGGCATGGCACCGGCATGGCACGGCATGGCACCGGCATGGCACGGCATGGCACCGGCATGGCACGGCATGGCACCGGCATGGCACGGCATGGCACCGGCATGGCACGGCATGGCACCGGCATGGCACGGCATGGCACCGGCATGGCACGGCATGGCACCGGCATGGCACGGCATGGCACCGGCATGGCACGGCATGGAATGGCATGGAATGGCACGGCATGGCACCGGCATGGCACGGCATGGCACGGCATGGCACGGCATGGCACCGGCATGGCACGGCATGGCACCGGCATGGCACGGCATGGCACGGCATGGCACCGGCATGGCACCGGCATGGCACGGCATGGCACCGGCATGGCACGGCATGGCACGGCATGGCACCGGCATGGCACGGCATGGCACCGGCATGGCACGGCATGGCACCGGCATGGCACCGGCATGGCACGGCATGGCACCGGCATGGCACGGCATGGAATGGCATGGAATGGCATGTAATGGCATGGAATGGCATGGAATGGCATGGAATGGCATGGAATGGCATGGAATGGCATGGAATGGCATGGAATGGCATGGAATGGCATGGAATGGCATGGAATGGCATGGAATGGCATGGAATGGCATGGAATGGCATGGAATGGCATGGAATGGCATGGAATGGCATGGAATGGCATGGAATGGCATGGAATGGCATGGAATGGCATGGAATGGCATGGAATGGCATGGAATGGCATGGAATGGCATGGAATGGCATGGAATGGCATGGAATGGCATGGAATGGCATGGAATGGCATGGAATGGCATGGAATGGCATAGAATGGCATGGAATGGCATGGAATGGCATGGAATGGCATGGAATGGCATGGAATGGCATGGAATGGCATGGAATGGCATGGAATGGCATGGCACGGCATGGCACCGGCATGGCACGGCATGGCACCGGCATGGCACGGCATGGCACCGGCATGGCACGGCATGGCACCGGCATGGCACGGCATGGCACCGGCATGGCACGGCATGGCACCGGCATGGCACCGGCATGGCACGGCATGGCACCGGCATGGCACGGCATGGCACCGGCATGGCACGGCATGGCACCGGCATGGCACGGCATGGCACCGGCATGGCACCGGCATGGCACGGCATGCCACCGGCATGGCACGGCATGGCACGGCATGGCACCGGCATGGCACGGCATGGCACCGGCATGGCACGGCATGGCACCGGCATGGCACGGCATGGCACCGGCATGGCACCGGCATGGCACGGCATGCCACCGGCATGGCACGGCATGGCACGGCATGGCACGGCATGGCACGGCATGGCACCGGCATGGCACGGCATGGCACCGGCATGGCACGGCATGGCACCGGCATGGCACGGCATGGCACCGGCATGGCACGGCATGGCACCGGCATGGCACGGCATGGCACCGGCATGGCACGGCATGGCACCGGCATGGCACGGCATGGCACCGGCATGGCACGGCATGGCACCGGCATGGCACGGCATGGCACCGGCATGGCACGGCATGGCACCGGCATGGCACGGCATGGCACCGGCATGGCACGGCATGGCACCGGCATGGCACGGCATGGCACCGGCATGGCACGGCATGGCACCGGCATGGCACGGCATGGCACCGGCATGGCACGGCATGGCACCGGCATGGCACGGCATGGCACCGGCATGGCACGGCATGGCACCGGCATGGCACGGCATGGCACCGGCATGGCACGGCATGGCACCGGCATGGCACCGGCATGGCACCGGCATGGCACCGGCATGGCACCGGCATGGCACGGCATGGCACCGGCATGGCACGGCATGGCACCGGCATGGCACGGCATGGCACGGCATGGAATGGCATGGCATGGCACGGCATGGCACGGCATGGCACGGCATGGCACGGCATGGCACCGGCATGGCACGGCATGGCACCGGCATGGCACGGCATGGCACGGCATGGCACCGGCATGGCACCGGCATGGCACCGGCATGGCACGGCATGGCACCGGCATGGCACGGCATGGCACGGCATGGCACCGGCATGGCACGGCATGGCACCGGCATGGCACGGCATGGCACCGGCATGGCACCGGCATGGCACGGCATGGCACCGGCATGGCACGGCATGGCACGGCATTGAATGGCATGGAATGGCATGGAATGGCATGGAATGGCATGGAATGGCATGGAATGGCATGGAATGGCATGGAATGGCATGGAATGGCATGGAATGGCATGGAATGGCATGGAATGGCATGGAATGGCATGGAATGGCATGGAATGGCATGGAATGGCATGGAATGGCATGGAATGGCATGGAATGGCATGGAATGGCATGGAATGGCATGGAATGGCATGGAATGGCATGGAATGGCATGGAATGGCATGGAATGGCATGGAATGGCATGGAATGGCATGGAATGGCATGGAATGGCATGGAATGGCATGGAATGGCATGGAATGGCATGGAATGGCATGGAATGGCATGGAATGGCATGGAATGGCATGGAATGGCATGGAATGGCATGGAACGGCATGGCACCGCATGGCACGGCATGGCACCGCATGGCACGGCATGGCACCGGCATGGCACGGCATGGCACCGGCATGGCACGGCATGGCACCGGCATGGCACGGCATGGCACCGGCATGGCACGGCATGGCACCGGCATGGCACGGCATGGCACCGGCATGGCACGGCATGGCACCGGCATGGCACGGCATGGCACCGGCATGGCACGGCATGGCACCGGCATGGCACGGCATGGCACCGGCATGGCACGGCATGGCACCGGCATGGCACGGCATGGCACCGGCATGGCACGGCATGGCACCGGCATGGCACGGCATGGCACCGGCATGTCACGGCATGGCACCGGCATGGCACGGCATGGCACCGGCATGGCACGGCATGGCACCGGCATGGCACGGCATGGCACCGGCATGGCACCGGCATGGCACGGCATGGCACCGGCATGGCACCGGCATGGCACGGCATGCCACCGGCATGGCACGGCATGCCACCGGCATGGCACGGCATGCCACCGGCATGGCACGGCATGGCACGGCATGGCACCGGCATGGCACGGCATGGCACCGGCATGGCACGGCATGGCACCGGCATGGCACGGCATGGCACCGGCATGGCACGGCATGGCACCGGCATGGCACGGCATGGCACCGGCATGGCACGGCATGGCACCGGCATGGCACGGCATGGCACCGGCATGGCACGGCATGGCACCGGCATGGCACGGCATGGCACCGGCATGGCACCGGCATGTCACGGCATGGCACCGGCATGGCACGGCATGGCACCGGCATGGCACGGCATGGCACCGGCATGGCACGGCATGGCACCGGCATGGCACGGCATGGCACGGCATGGCACCGGCATGGCACGGCATGGCACCGGCATGGCACGGCATGGCACGGCATGGCACGGCATGGCACGGCATGGCACCGGCATGGCACGGCATGGCACCGGCATGGCACGGCATGGCACCGGCATGGCACGGCATGGCACCGGCATGGCACGGCATGGCACCGGCATGGCACGGCATGGCACCGGCATGGCACGGCATGGCACCGGCATGGCACGGCATGGAATGGCATGGCACGGCATGGAGTGGCATGGAATGGCATGGAATGGCATGGAATGGCATGGAATGGCATGGAATGGCATGGAATGGCATGGAATGGCATGGAATGGCATGGAATGGCATGGAATGGCATGGAATGGCATGGAATGGCATGGAATGGCATGGAATGGCATGGAATGGCATGGAATGGCATGGAATGGCATGGAATGGCATGGAATGGCATGGAATGGCATGGAATGGCATGGAATGGCATGGAATGGCATGGAATGGCATGGAATGGCATGGAATGGCATGGAATGGCATGGAATGGCATGGAATGGCATGGAATGGCATGGAATGGCATGGAATGGCATGGAATGGCATGGAATGGCATGGAATGGCATGGAATGGCATGGAATGGCATGGAATGGCATGGAATGGCATGGAATGGCATGGAATGGCATGGAATGGCATGGAATGGCATGGAATGGCATGGCACCGCATGGCACGGCATGGCACCGGCATGGCACGGCATGGCACCGGCATGGCACGGCATGGCACCGGCATGGCACGGCATGGCACCGGCATGGCACGGCATGGCACCGGCATGGCACGGCATGGCACCGGCATGGCACGGCATGGCACCGGCATGGCACCGGCATGGCACGGCATTGAATGGCATGGCACGGCATTGAATGGCATGGAATGGCATGGAATGGCATGGAATGGCATGGAATGGCATGGAATGGCATGGAATGGCATGGAATGGCATGGAATGGCATGGAATGGCATGGAATGGCATGGAATGGCATGGAATGGCATGGAATGGCATGGAATGGCATGGAATGGCATGGAATGGCATGGAATGGCATGGAATGGCATGGAATGGCATGGAATGGCATGGAATGGCATGGAATGTCATGGAATGGCATGGAATGGCATGGAATGGCATGGAATGGCATGGAATGGCATGGAATGGCATGGAATGGCATGGAATGGCATGGAATGGCATGGAATGGCATGGAATGGCATGGAATGGCATGGAATGGCATGGAATGGCATGGAATGGCATGGAATGGCATGGAATGGCATGGAATGGCATGGAGTGGCATGGAATGGCATGGAATGGCATGGAATGGCATGGAATGGCATGGAATGGCATGGAATGACATGGAATGGCATGGAATGGCATGGAATGGCATGGAATGGCATGGAATGGCATGGCACCGCATGGCACGGCATGGCACGGCATGGCACGGCATGGCACCGGCATGGCACGGCATGGCACCGGCATGGCACGGCATGGCACGGCATGGCACCGGCATGGCACCGGCATGGCACGGCATGGCACCGGCATGGCACGGCATGGCACGGCATGGCACCGGCATGGCACGGCATGGCACCGGCATGGCACGGCATGGCACCGGCATGGCACCGGCATGGCACGGCATGGCACCGGCATGGCACGGCATGGCACGGCATTGAATGGCATGGAATGGCATGGAATGGCATGGAATGGCATGGAATGGCATGGAATGGCATGGAATGGCATGGAATGGCATGGAATGGCATGGAATGGCATGGATTGGCATGGAATGGCATGGAATGGCATGGAATGGCATGGAATGGCATGGAATGGCATGGAATGGCATGGAATGGCATGGAATGGCATGGAATGGCATGGAATGGCATGGAATGGCATGGAATGGCATGGAATGGCATGGAATGGCATGGAATGGCATGGAATGGCATGGAATGGCATGGAATGGCATGGAATGGCATGGAATGGCATGGAATGGCATGGAATGGCATGGAATGGCATGGAATGGCATGGAATGGCATGGAATGGCATGGAATGGCATGGAATGGCATGGAATGGCATGGAATGGCATGGAATGGCATGGAATGGCATGGAATGGCATGGCACCGCATGGCACGGCATGGCACCGGCATGGCACGGCATGGCACCGGCATGGCACGGCATGGCACCGGCATGGCACGGCATGGCACCGGCATGGCACGGCATGGCACCGGCATGGCACGGCATGGCACCGGCATGGCACGGCATGGCACCGGCATGGCACGGCATGGCACCGGCATGGCACGGCATGGCACCGGCATGGCACGGCATGGCACCGGCATGGCACGGCATGGCACCGGCATGGCACGGCATGGCACCGGCATGGCACGGCATGGCACCGGCATGTCACGGCATGGCACCGGCATGGCACGGCATGGCACCGGCATGGCACGGCATGGCACCGGCATGGCACGGCATGGCACCGGCATGGCACGGCATGGCACCGGCATGGCACGGCATGGCACCGGCATGGCACGGCATGGCACCGGCATGGCACCGGCATGGCACGGCATGGCACCGGCATGGCACCGGCATGGCACGGCATGCCACCGGCATGGCACGGCATGCCACCGGCATGGCACGGCATGCCACCGGCATGGCACGGCATGGCACGGCATGGCACCGGCATGGCACGGCATGGCACCGGCATGGCACGGCATGGCACCGGCATGGCACGGCATGGCACCGGCATGGCACGGCATGGCACCGGCATGGCACGGCATGGCACCGGCATGGCACGGCATGGCACCGGCATGGCACGGCATGGCACCGGCATGGCACGGCATGGCACCGGCATGGCACGGCATGGCACCGGCATGGCACCGGCATGTCACGGCATGGCACCGGCATGGCACGGCATGGCACCGGCATGGCACGGCATGGCACCGGCATGGCACGGCATGGCACCGGCATGGCACGGCATGGCACCGGCATGGCACGGCATGGCACCGGCATGGCACCGGCATGGCACGGCATGGCACGGCATGGCACGGCATGGCACCGGCATGGCACGGCATGGCACCGGCATGGCACGGCATGGCACCGGCATGGCACGGCATGGCACCGGCATGGCACGGCATGGCACCGGCATGGCACGGCATGGCACCGGCATGGCACGGCATGGCACCGGCATGGCACGGCATGGAATGGCATGGCACGGCATGGAGTGGCATGGAATGGCATGGAATGGCATGGAATGGCATGGAATGGCATGGAATGGCATGGAATGGCATGGAATGGCATGGAATGGCATGGAATGGCATGGAATGGCATGGAATGGCATGGAATGGCATGGAATGGCATGGAATGGCATGGAATGGCATGGAATGGCATGGAATGGCATGGAATGGCATGGAATGGCATGGAATGGCATGGAATGGCATGGAATGGCATGGAATGGCATGGAATGGCATGGAATGGCATGGAATGGCATGGAATGGCATGGAATGGCATGGAATGGCATGGAATGGCATGGAATGGCATGGAATGGCATGGAATGGCATGGAATGGCATGGAATGGCATGGAATGGCATGGAATGGCATGGCACCGCATGGCACGGCATGGCACCGGCATGGCACGGCATGGCACCGGCATGGCACGGCATGGCACCGGCATGGCACGGCATGGCACCGGCATGGCACGGCATGGCACCGGCATGGCACGGCATGGCACCGGCATGGCACGGCATGGCACCGGCATGGCACCGGCATGGCACGGCATTGAATGGCATGGCACGGCATTGAATGGCATGGAATGGCATGGAATGGCATGGAATGGCATGGAATGGCATGGAATGGCATGGAATGGCATGGAATGGCATGGAATGGCATGGAATGGCATGGAATGGCATGGAATGGCATGGAATGGCATGGAATGGCATGGAATGGCATGGAATGGCATGGAATGGCATGGAATGGCATGGAATGGCATGGAATGGCATGGAATGGCATGGAATGGCATGGAATGGCATGGAATGGCATGGAATGGCATGGAATGGCATGGAATGGCATGGAATGGCATGGAATGGCATGGAATGGCATGGAATGGCATGGAATGGCATGGAATGGCATGGAATGGCATGGAATGGCATGGAATGGCATGGAATGGCATGGAATGGCATGGAATGGCATGGAATGGCATGGAATGGCATGGAATGGCATGGAATGGCATGGAATGGCATGGAATGGCATGGAATGGCATGGAATGGCATGGAGTGGCATGGAATGGCATGGAATGGCATGGAATGGCATGGAATGGCATGGAATGGCATGGAATGACATGGAATGGCATGGAATGGCATGGAATGGCATGGAATGGCATGGAATGGCATGGCACCGCATGGCACGGCATGGCACGGCATGGCACGGCATGGCACCGGCATGGCACGGCATGGCACCGGCATGGCACGGCATGGCACGGCATGGCACCGGCATGGCACCGGCATGGCACGGCATGGCACCGGCATGGCACGGCATGGCACGGCATGGCACCGGCATGGCACGGCATGGCACCGGCATGGCACGGCATGGCACCGGCATGGCACGGCATGGCACCGGCATGGCACCGGCATGGCACGGCATGGCACCGGCATGGCACGGCATGGCACGGCATTGAATGGCATGGAATGGCATGGAATGGCATGGAATGGCATGGAATGGCATGGAATGGCATGGAATGGCATGGAATGGCATGGATTGGCATGGAATGGCATGGAATGGCATGGAATGGCATGGAATGGCATGGAATGGCATGGAATGGCATGGAATGGCATGGAATGGCATGGAATGGCATGGAATGGCATGGAATGGCATGGAATGGCATGGAATGGCATGGAATGGCATGGAATGGCATGGAATGGCATGGAATGGCATGGAATGGCATGGAATGGCATGGAATGGCATGGAATGGCATGGAATGGCATGGAATGGCATGGAATGGCATGGAATGGCATGGAATGGCATGGAATGGCATGGAATGGCATGGAATGGCATGGAATGGCATGGAATGGCATGGAATGGCATGGAATGGCATGGAATGGCATGGAATGGCATGGAATGGCATGGAATGGCATGGAATGGCATGGAATGGCATGGAATGGCATGGCACGGCATGGCACCGCATGGCACGGCATGGCACCGGCATGGCACGGCATGGCACCGGCATGGCACGGCATGGCACCGGCATGGCACGGCATGGCACCGGCATGGCACGGCATGGCACCGGCATGGCACGGCATGGCACCGGCATGGCACGGCATGGCACCGGCATGGCACGGCATGGCACCGGCATGGCACGGCATGGCACCGGCATGGCACGGCATGGCACCGGCATGGCACGGCATGGCACGGCATGGCACGGCATGGCACCGGCATGGCACCGGCATGGCACGGCATGGCACGGCATGGCACGGCATGGCACGGCATGGCACCGGCATGGCACGGCATGGCACCGGCATGGCACGGCATGGCACCGGCATGGCACCGGCATGGCACCGGCATGGCACGGCATGGCACGGCATTGAATGGCATGGAATGGCATGGAATGGCATGGAATGGCATGGAATGGCATGGAATGGCATGGAATGGCATGGATTGGCATGGAATGGCATGGAATGGCATGGAATGGCATGGAATGGCATGGAATGGCATGGAATGGCATGGAATAGCATGGAATGGCATGGAATGGCATGGAATGGCATGGAATGGCATGGAATGGCATGGAATGGCATGGAATGGCATGGAATGGCATGGAATGGCATGGAATGGCATGGAATGGCATGGAATGGCATGGAATGGCATGGAATGGCATGGAATGGCATGGAATGGCATGGAATGGCATGGAATGGCATGGAATGGCATGGAATGGCATGGAATGGCATGGAATGGCATGGAATGGCATGGAATGGCATGGAATGGCATGGAATGGCATGGAATGGCATGGAATGGCATGGAATGGCATGGAATGGCATGGAATGGCATGGAATGGCATGGAATGGCATGGAATGGCATGGAATGGCATGGAATGGCATGGCACCGGCATGGCACGGCATGGCACCGGCATGGCACGGCATGGCACGCCATGGCACGGCATGGCACCGGCATGGCACGGCATGGCACCGGCATGGCACGGCATGGCACCGGCATGGCACGGCATGGCACCGGCATGGCACGGCATGGCACCGGCATGGCACGGCATGGCACCGGCATGGCACGGCATGGCACCGGCATGGCACGGCATGGCACCGGCATGGCACCGGCATGGCACGGCATGGCACCGGCATGGCACGGCATGGCACCGGCATGGCACGGCATGGCACCGGCATGGCACGGCATGGCACGGCATGGCACCGGCATGGCACGGCATGGCACCGGCATGGCACCGGCATGGCACGGCATGGCACCGGCGTGGCACGGCATGGCACCGGCGTGGCACGGCATGGCACCGGCATGGCACGGCATGGCACCGGTATGGCACCGGCATGGCACGGCATGGCACCGGCATGGCACGGCATGGCACCGGCATGGCACGGCATGGCACCGGCATGGCACGGCATGGCACGGCATGGCACGGCATGGCACCGGCATGGCACGGCATGGCACCGGCATGGCACGGCATGCCACCGGCATGGCACGGCATGCCACCGGCATGGCACCGGCATGGCACGGCATGGCACCGGCATGGCACGGCATGGCACCGGCATGGCACGGCATGGCACCGGCATGGCACGGCATGGCACCGGCATGTCACGGCATGGCACCGGCATGGCACGGCATGGCACCGGCATGGCACGGCATGGCACCGGCATGGCACGGCATGGCACCGGCATGGCACGGCATGGCACGGCATGGCACCGGCATGGCACGGCATGGCACGGCATGGCACGGCATGGCACGGCATGGCACGGCATGGCACGGCATGGCACGGCATGGCACCGGCATGGCACGGCATGGCACCGGCATGGCACGGCATGGCACCGGCATGGCACGGCATGGCACCGGCATGGCACGGCATGGCACCGGCATGGCACGGCATGGCACCGGCATGGCACGGCATGGCACCGGCATGGCACGGCATGGCACCGGCATGGCACGGCATGGCACCGGCATGGCACGGCATGGCACCGGCATGGCACGGCATGGCACCGGCATGGCACGGCATGGCACCGGCGTGGCACGGCATGGCACCGGCGTGGCACGGCATGGCACCGGCATGGCACGGCATGGCACCGGTATGGCACCGGCATGGCACGGCATGGCACCGGCATGGCACGGCATGGCACCGGCATGGCACGGCATGGCACCGGCATGGCACGGCATGGCACGGCATGGCACGGCATGGCACCGGCATGGCACGGCATGGCACCGGCATGGCACGGCATGCCACCGGCATGGCACGGCATGCCACCGGCATGGCACCGGCATGGCACGGCATGGCACCGGCATGGCACGGCATGGCACCGGCATGGCACGGCATGGCACCGGCATGGCACGGCATGGCACCGGCATGTCACGGCATGGCACCGGCATGGCACGGCATGGCACCGGCATGGCACGGCATGGCACCGGCATGGCACGGCATGGCACCGGCATGGCACGGCATGGCACGGCATGGCACGGCATGGCACCGGCATGGCACGGCATGGCACCGGCATGGCACGGCATGGCACGGCATGGCACGGCATGGCACGGCATGGCACGGCATGGCACGGCATGGCACCGGCATGGCACGGCATGGCACCGGCATGGCACGGCATGGCACCGGCATGGCACGGCATGGCACCGGCATGGCACGGCATGGCACCGGCATGGCACGGCATGGCACCGGCATGGCACGGCATGGCACCGGCATGGCACGGCATGGCACCGGCATGGCACGGCATGGCACCGGCATGGCACGGCATGGAATGGCATGGAATGGCATGGAATGGCATGGAATGGCATGGAATGGCATGGAATGGCATGGAATGGCATGGAATGGCATGGAATGGCATGGAATGGCATGGAATGGCATGGAATGACATGGAATGGCATGGAATGACATGGAATGGCATGGAATGACATGGAATGGCATGGAATGGCATGGCACCGCATGGCACGGCATGGCACGGCATGGCACGGCATGGCACGGCATGGCACGGCATGGCACGGCATGGCACGGCATGGCACCGGCATGGCACGGCATGGCACCGGCATGGCACGGCATGGCACCGGCATGGCACCGGCATGGCACGGCATTGAATGGCATGGAATGGCATGGAATGGCATGGAATGGCATGGAATGGCATGGAATGGCATGGAATGGCATGGAATGGCATGGAATGGCATGGAATGGCATGGAATGGCATGGAATGGCATGGAATGGCATGGAATGGCATGGAATGGCATGGAATGGCATGGAATGGCATGGAATGGCATGGAATGGCATGGAATGGCATGGAATGGCATGGAATGGCATGGAATGGCATGGAATGGCATGGAATGGCATGGAATGGCATGGAATGGCATGGAATGGCATGGAATGGCATGGAATGGCATGGAATGGCATGGAATGGCATGGAATGGCATGGAATGGCATGGAATGGCATGGAGTGGCATGGAATGGCATGGAATGGCATGGAATGGCATGGAATGGCATGGAATGGCATGGAATGACATGGAATGGCATGGAATGGCATGGAATGGCATGGAATGGCATGGAATGGCATGGAATGGCATGGCACCGCATGGCACGGCATGGCACGGCATGGCACGGCATGGCACGGCATGGCACGGCATGGCACCGGCATGGCACGGCATGGCACCGGCATGGCACGGCATGGCACGGCATGGCACCGGCATGGCACCGGCATGGCACGGCATGGCACCGGCATGGCACGGCATGGCACGGCATGGCACCGGCATGGCACGGCATGGCACCGGCATGGCACGGCATGGCACCGGCATGGCACCGGCATGGCACGGCATGGCACCGGCATGGCACGGCATGGCACCGGCATGGCACGGCATGGCACCGGCATGGCACGGCATGGCACCGGCATGGCACGGCATGGCACCGGCATGGCACGGCATGGCACGGCATGGCACCGGCATGGCACGGCATGGAATGGCATGGAATGGCACGGCATGGCACCGGCATGGCACGGCATGGCACCGGCATGGCACGGCATGGCACCGGCATGGCACGGCATGGCACCGGCATGGCACGGCATGGCACGGCATGGCACCGGCATGGCACGGCATGGCACCGGCATGGCACGGCATGACACCGGCATGGCACCGGCATGGCACCGGCATGGCACCGGCATGGCACCGGCATGGCACGGCATGGCACGGCATGGCCCGGCATTGAATGGCATGGAATGGCATGGAATGGCATGGAATGGCATGGAATGGCATGGAATGGCATGGAATGGCATGGAATGACATGGAATGGCATGGAATGACATGGAATGGCATGGAATGACATGGAATGGCATGGAATGGCATGGAATGGCATGGAATGGCATGGAATGGCATGGAATGGCATGGAATGGCATGGAATGGCATGGAATGGCATGGAATGGCATGGAATGGCATGGAATGGCATGGAATGGCATGGAATGGCATGGAATGGCATGGAATGGCATGGAATGGCATGGCACCGGCATGGAATGGCATGGCACGCCATGGCACGGCATGGCACGCCATGGCACGGCATGGCACGCCATGGCACGGCATGGCACGCCATGGCACGGCATGGCACGCCATGGCACGGCATGGCACCGGCATGGCACGGCATGGCACCGGCATGGCACGGCATGGCACCGGCATGGCACGGCATGGCACCGGCATGGCACGGCATGGCACCGGCATGGCACGGCATGGCACCGGCATGGCACCGGCATGGCACGGCATGGCACCGGCATAGCACGGCATGGCACCGGCATGGCACGGCATGGCACCGGCATGGCACGGCATGGCACGGCATGGCACCGGCATGGCACGGCATGGCACCGGCATGGCACCGGCATGGCACGGCATGGCACCGGCGTGGCACGGCATGGCACCGGCATGGCACGGCATGGCACCGGCATGGCACCGGCATGGCACGGTATGGCACCGGCATGGCACGGCATGGCACCGGCATGGCACGGCATGGCACCGGCATGGCACGGCATGGCACCGGCATGGCACGGCATGGCACCGGCATGGCACGGCATGGCACCGGCATGGCACGGCATGGCACGGCATGGCACGGCATGGCACCGGCATGGCACGGCATGGCACGGCATGCCACCGGCATGGCACCGGCATGGCACGGCATGGCACCGGCATGGCACGGCATGGCACCGGCATGGCACGGCATGGCACCGGCATGTCACGGCATGGCACCGGCATGGCACGGCATGGCACCGGCATGGCACGGCATGGCACCGGCATGGCATGGCATGGCACCGGCATGGCACGGCATGGCACCGGCATGGCACGGCATGGCACCGGCATGGCACGGCATGGCACCGGCATGGCACGGCATGGCACCGGCATGGCACGGCATGGCACCGGCATGGCACGGCATGGAATGGCATGGAATGGCACGGCATGGCACCGGCATGGCACGGCATGGCACCGGCATGGCACGGCATGGCACGGCATGGCACCGGCATGGCACGGCATGGCACGGCATGGCACCGGCATGGCACGGCATGGCACCGGCATGGCACGGCATGGCACCGGCATGGCACCGGCATGGCACGGCATGACACCGGCATGGCACCGGCATGGCACCGGCATGGCACCGGCATGGCACGGCATGGCACGGCATGGCACGGCATGGCCCGGCATTGAATGGCATGGAATGGCATGGAATGGCATGGAATGGCATGGAATGGCATGGAATGGCATGGAATGGCATGGAATGACATGGAATGGCATGGAATGGCATGGAATGGCATGGAATGGCATGGAATGGCATGGAATGGCATGGAATGGCATGGAATGGCATGGAATGGCATGGAATGGCATGGAATGGCATGGAATGGCATGGAATGGCATGGAATGGCATGGAATGGCATGGAATGGCATGGAATGGCATGGAATGGCATGGAATGGCATGGAATGGCATGGAATGGCATGGAATGGCATGGAATGGCATGGCACGGCATGGCACCGGCATGGCACGGCATGGCACCGGCATGGCACGGCATGGCACCGGCATGGCACGGCATGGCACCGGCATGGCACGGCATGGCACCGGCATGGCACGGCATGGCACCGGCATGGCACGGCATGGCACCGGCATGGCACGGCATGGCACCGGCATGGCACGGCATGGCACCGGCATGGCACGGCATGGCACCGGCATGGCACCGGCATGTCACGGCATGGCACCGGCATGGCACGGCATGGCACCGGCATGGCACGGCATGGCACCGGCATGGCACGGCATGGCACCGGCATGGCACGGCATGGCACGGCATGGCACGGCATGGCACCGGCATGGCACGGCATGGCACCGGCATGGCACGGCATGGCACGGCATGGCACGGCATGGCACGGCATGGCACCGGCATGGCACGGCATGGCACCGGCATGGCACGGCATGGCACCGGCATGGCACGGCATGGCACCGGCATGGCACGGCATGGCACCGGCGTGGCACGGCATGGCACCGGCATGGCACGGCATGGCACCGGCATGGCACCGGCATGGCACGGCATGGAATGGCATGGCACGGCATGGAATGGCATGGAATGGCATGGAATGGCATGGAATGGCATGGAATGGCATGGAATGGCATGGAATGGCATGGAATGGCATGGAATGGCATGGAATGGCATGGAATGGCATGGAATGGCATGGAATGGCATGGAATGGCATGGAATGGCATGGAATGGCATGGAATGGCATGGAATGGCATGGAATGGCATGGAATGGCATGGAATGGCATGGAATGGCATGGAATGGCATGGAATGGCATGGAATGGCATGGAATGGCATGGAATGGCATGGAATGGCATGGAATGGCATGGAATGGCATGGAATGGCATGGAATGGCATGGAATGGCATGGAATGGCATGGAATGGCATGGAATGGCATGGAATGGCATGGAATGGCATGGCACCGCATGGCACGGCATGGCACCGGCATGGCACGGCATGGCACCGGCATGGCACGGCATGGCACCGGCATGGCACGGCATGGCACCGGCATGGCACGGCATGGCACCGGCATGGCACGGCATGGCACCGGCATGGCACGGCATGGCACCGGCATGGCACCGGCATGGCACGGCATTGAATGGCATGGCACGGCATTGAATGGCATGGAATGGCATGGAATGGCATGGAATGGCATGGAATGGCATGGAATGGCATGGAATGGCATGGAATGGCATGGAATGGCATGGAATGGCATGGAATGGCATGGAATGGCATGGAATGGCATGGAATGGCATGGAATGGCATGGAATGGCATGGAATGGCATGGAATGGCATGGAATGGCATGGAATGGCATGGAATGGCATGGAATGGCATGGAATGGCATGGAATGGCATGGAATGGCATGGAATGGCATGGAATGGCATGGAATGGCATGGAATGGCATGGAATGGCATGGAATGGCATGGAATGGCATGGAATGGCATGGAATGGCATGGAATGGCATGGAATGGCATGGAATGGCATGGAATGGCATGGAATGGCATGGAATGGCATGGAATGGCATGGAATGGCATGGAATGGCATGGAATGACATGGAATGGCATGGAATGGCATGGAATGGCATGGAATGGCATGGAATGGCATGGAATGGCATGGCACGGCATGGCACCGCATGGCACGGCATGGCACCGGCATGGCACGGCATGGCACCGGCATGGCACGGCATGGCATCGGCATGGCACGGCATGGCACCGGCATGGCACGGCATGGCACCGGCATGGCACGGCATGGCACCGGCATGGCACGGCATGGCACCGGCATGGCACGGCATGGCACCGGCATGGCACGGCATGGCACCGGCATGGCACGGCATGGCACGGCATGGCACCGGCATGGCACGGCATGCCACCGGCATGCCACCGGCATGGCACGGCATGGCACGGCATGGCACGGCATGGCACCGGCATGGCACGGCATGGCACGGCATGGCACGGCATGGCCCGGCATTGAATGGCATGGAATGGCATGGAATGGCATGGAATGGCATGGAATGGCATGGAATGGCATGGAATGGCATGGAATGGCATGGAATGACATGGAATGGCATGGAATGGCATGGAATGGCATGGAATGGCATGGAATGGCATGGAATGGCATGGAATGGCATGGAATGGCATGGAATGGCATGGAATGGCATGGAATGGCATGGAATGGCATGGAATGGCATGGAATGGCATGGAATGGCATGGAATGGCATGGAATGGCATGGAATGGCATGGAATGGCATGGAATGGCATGGAATGGCATGGAATGGCATGGAATGGCATGGAATGGCATGGAATGGCATGGCACCGGCATGGCACGGCATGGCACGCCATGGCACGGCATGGCACGCCATGGCACGGCATGGCACCGGCATGGCACGGCATGGCACCGGCATGGCACCGGCATGGCACGGCATGGCACCGGCATGGCACGGCATGGCACCGGCATGGCACGGCATGGCACCGGCATGGCACCGGCATGGCACGGCATGGCACCGGCATGGCACGGCATGGCACCGGCATGGCACGGCATGGCACCGGCATGGCACGGCATGGCACGGCATGGCACCGGCATGGCACGGCATGGCACCGGCATGGCACCGGCATGGCACGGCATGGCACCGGCGTGGCACGGCATGGCACCGGCATGGCACGGCATGGCACCGGCATGGCACCGGCATGGCACGGTATGGCACCGGCATGGCACGGCATGGCACCGGCATGGCACGGCATGGCACCGGCATGGCACGGCATGGCACCGGCATGGCACGGCATGGCACGGCATGGCACGGCATGGCACCGGCATGGCACGGCATGGCACGGCATGCCACCGGCATGGCACCGGCATGGCACGGCATGGCACCGGCATGGCACGGCATGGCACCGGCATGGCACGGCATGGCACCGGCATGTCACGGCATGGCACCGGCATGGCACGGCATGGCACCGGCATGGCACGGCATGGCACCGGCATGGCATGGCATGGCACCGGCATGGCACGGCATGGCACCGGCATGGCACGGCATGGCACCGGCATGGCACGGCATGGCACCGGCATGGCACGGCATGGCACCGGCATGGCACGGCATGGCACCGGCATGGCACGGCATGGAATGGCATGGAATGGCACGGCATGGCACCGGCATGGCACGGCATGGCACCGGCATGGCACGGCATGGCACCGGCATGGCACGGCATGGCACGGCATGGCACCGGCATGGCACGGCATGGCACCGGCATGGCACGGCATGACACCGGCATGGCACCGGCATGGCACCGGCATGGCACCGGCATGGCACGGCATGGCACCGGCATGGCACGGCATGGCACGGCATGGCCCGGCATTGAATGGCATGGAATGGCATGGAATGGCATGGAATGGCATGGAATGGCATGGAATGGCATGGAATGGCATGGAATGGCATGGAATGGCATGGAATGGCATGGAATGGCATGGAATGGCATGGAATGGCATGGAATGACATGGAATGGCATGGAATGGCATGGAATGGCATGGAATGGCATGGAATGGCATGGAATGGCATGGAATGGCATGGAATGGCATGGAATGGCATGGAATGGCATGGAATGGCATGGAATGGCATGGAATGGCATGGAATGGCATGGAATGGCATGGAATGGCATGGAATGGCATGGAATGGCATGGAATGGCATGGAATGGCATGGAATGGCATGGAATGGCATGGAATGGCATGGAATGGCATGGCACCGGCATGGCACGGCATGGCACCGGCATGGCACGGCATGGCACCGGCATGGCACGGCATGGCACCGGCATGGCACGGCATGGCACCGGCATGGCACGGCATGGAATGGCATGGAATGGCACGGCATGGCACCGGCATGGCACGGCATGGCACCGGCATGGCACGGCATGGCACCGGCATGGCACGGCATGGCACGGCATGGCACCGGCATGGCACGGCATGGCACCGGCATGGCACGGCATGACACCGGCATGGCACCGGCATGGCACCGGCATGGCACCGGCATGGCACGGCATGGCACGGCATGGCCCGGCATTGAATGGCATGGAATGGCATGGAATGGCATGGAATGGCATGGAATGGCATGGAATGGCATGGAATGGCATGGAATGGCATGGAATGGCATGGAATGGCATGGAATGGCATGGAATGGCATGGAATGGCATGGAATGGCATGGAATGGCATGGAATGACATGGAATGGCATGGAATGGCATGGAATGGCATGGAATGGCATGGAATGGCATGGAATGGCATGGAATGGCATGGAATGGCATGGAATGGCATGGAATGGCATGGAATGGCATGGAATGGCATGGAATGGCATGGAATGGCATGGAATGGCATGGAATGGCATGGAATGGCATGGAATGGCATGGAATGGCATGGAATGGCATGGAATGGCATGGAATGGCATGGAATGGCATGGAATGGCATGGAATGGCATGGCACCGGCATGGCACGGCATGGCACCGGCATGGCACGGCATGGCACCGGCATGGCACGGCATGGCACCGGCATGGCACGGCATGGCACCGGCATGGCACGGCATGGCACCGGCATGGCACGGCATGGCACCGGCATGGCACGGCATGGCACCGGCATGGCACGGCATGGCACCGGCATGGCACGGCATGGCACCGGCATGGCACGGCATGGCACCGGCATGGCACCGGCATGTCACGGCATGGCACCGGCATGGCACGGCATGGCACCGGCATGGCACGGCATGGCACCGGCATGGCACGGCATGGCACCGGCATGGCACGGCATGGCACGGCATGGCACCGGCATGGCACGGCATGGCACCGGCATGGCACGGCATGGCACGGCATGGCACGGCATGGCACGGCATGGCACCGGCATGGCACGGCATGGCACCGGCATGGCACGGCATGGCACCGGCATGGCACGGCATGGCACCGGCATGGCACGGCATGGCACCGGCATGGCACGGCATGGCACCGGCATGGCACGGCATGGCACCGGCATGGCACGGCATGGCACCGGCATGGCACGGCATGGAATGGCATGGAATGGCATGGAATGGCATGGAATGGCATGGAATGGCATGGAATGGCATGGAATGGCATGGAATGGCATGGAATGGCATGGAATGGCATGGAATGGCATGGAATGGCATGGAATGGCATGGAATGGCATGGAATGGCATGGAATGGCATGGAATGGCATGGAATGGCATGGAATGGCATGGAATGGCATGGAATGGCATGGAATGGCATGGAATGGCATGGAATGGCATGGAATGGCATGGAATGGCATGGAATGGCATGGAATGGCATGGAATGGCATGGAATGGCATGGAATGGCATGGAATGGCATGGAATGGCATGGAATGGCATGGAATGGCATGGCACCGCATGGCACGGCATGGCACCGGCATGGCACGGCATGGCACCGGCATGGCACGGCATGGCACCGGCATGGCACGGCATGGCACCGGCATGGCACGGCATGGCACCGGCATGGCACGGCATGGCACCGGCATGGCACGGCATGGCACCGGCATGGCACCGGCATGGCACGGCATTGAATGGCATGGCACGGCATTGAATGGCATGGAATGGCATGGAATGGCATGGAATGGCATGGAATGGCATGGAATGGCATGGAATGGCATGGAATGGCATGGAATGGCATGGAATGGCATGGAATGGCATGGAATGGCATGGAATGGCATGGAATGGCATGGAATGGCATGGAATGGCATGGAATGGCATGGAATGGCATGGAATGGCATGGAATGGCATGGAATGGCATGGAATGGCATGGAATGGCATGGAATGGCATGGAATGGCATGGAATGGCATGGAATGGCATGGAATGGCATGGAATGGCATGGAATGGCATGGAATGGCATGGAATGGCATGGAATGGCATGGAATGGCATGGAATGGCATGGAATGGCATGGAATGGCATGGAATGGCATGGAATGGCATGGAATGGCATGGAATGGCATGGAATGGCATGGAATGGCATGGAATGGCATGGAATGGCATGGAATGGCATGGAATGGCATGGAATGGCATGGAATGGCATGGAATGGCATGGAATGGCATGGAATGGCATGGAATGGCATGGAATGGCATGCTATGGCATGGAGTGGCATGGAATGGCATGGAATGGCATGGAATGGCATGGAATGGCATGGAATGGCATGGAATGACATGGAATGGCATGGAATGGCATGGAATGGCATGGAATGGCATGGCACCGCATGGCACGGCATGGCACGGCATGGCACGGCATGGCACCGGCATGGCACGGCATGGCACCGGCATGGCACGGCATGGCACGGCATGGCACCGGCATGGCACCGGCATGGCACGGCATGGCACCGGCATGGCACGGCATGGCACGGCATGGCACCGGCATGGCACGGCATGGCACCGGCATGGCACGGCATGGCACCGGCATGGCACCGGCATGGCACCGGCATGGCACGGCATGGCACGGCATTGAATGGCATGGAATGGCATGGAATGGCATGGAATGGCATGGAATGGCATGGAATGGCATGGAATGGCATGGAATGGCATGGAATGGCATGGAATGGCATGGAATGGCATGGAATGGCATGGAATGGCATGGATTGGCATGGAATGGCATGGAATGGCATGGAATGGCATGGAATGGCATGGAATGGCATGGAATGGCATGGAATGGCATGGAATGGCATGGAATGGCATGGAATGGCATGGAATGGCATGGAATGGCATGGAATGGCATGGAATGGCATGGAATGGCATGGAATGGCATGGAATGGCATGGAATGGCATGGAATGGCATGGAATGGCATGGAATGGCATGGAATGGCATGGAATGGCATGGAATGGCATGGAATGGCATGGAATGGCATGGAATGGCATGGAATGGCATGGAATGGCATGGAATGGCATGGAATGGCATGGAATGGCATGGAATGGCATGGAATGGCATGGAATGGCATGGAATGGCATGGAATGGCATGGAATGGCATGGAATGGCATGGAATGGCATGGAATGGCATGGAATGGCATGGCACGGCATGGCACCGCATGGCACGGCATGGCACCGGCATGGCACGGCATGGCACCGGCATGGCACGGCATGGCACCGGCATGGCACGGCATGGCACCGGCATGGCACGGCATGGCACCGGCATGGCACGGCATGGCACCGGCATGGCACGGCATGGCACCGGCATGGCACGGCATGGCACCGGCATGGCACGGCATGGCACCGGCATGGCACGGCATGGCACCGGCATGGCACGGCATGGCACGGCATGGCACGGCATGGCACCGGCATGGCACCGGCATGGCACGGCATGGCACGGCATGGCACGGCATGGCACGGCATGGCACCGGCATGGCACGGCATGGCACCGGCATGGCACGGCATGGCACCGGCATGGCACCGGCATGGCACCGGCATGGCACCGGCATGGCACCGGCATGGCACGGCATGGCACGGCATTGAATGGCATGGAATGGCATGGAATGGCATGGAATGGCATGGAATGGCATGGAATGGCATGGAATGGCATGGATTGGCATGGAATGGCATGGAATGGCATGGAATGGCATGGAATGGCATGGAATGGCATGGAATAGCATGGAATGGCATGGAATGGCATGGAATGGCATGGAATGGCATGGAATGGCATGGAATGGCATGGAATGGCATGGAATGGCATGGAATGGCATGGAATGGCATGGAATGGCATGGAATGGCATGGAATGGCATGGAATGGCATGGAATGGCATGGAATGGCATGGAATGGCATGGAATGGCATGGAATGGCATGGAATGGCATGGAATGGCATGGAATGGCATGGAATGGCATGGAATGGCATGGAATGGCATGGAATGGCATGGAATGGCATGGAATGGCATGGAATGGCATGGAATGGCATGGCACCGGCATGGCACGGCATGGCACGCCATGGCACGGCATGGCACCGGCATGGCACGGCATGGCACCGGCATGGCACGGCATGGCACCGGCATGGCACGGCATGGCACCGGCATGGCACGGCATGGCACCGGCATGGCACGGCATGGCACCGGCATGGCACGGCATGGCACCGGCATGGCACGGCATGGCACCGGCATGGCACGGCATGGCACCGGCATGGCACGGCATGGCACCGGCATGGCACCGGCATGGCACGGCATGGCACCGGCATGGCACGGCATGGCACCGGCATGGCACGGCATGGCACGGCATGGCACCGGCATGGCACGGCATGGCACCGGCATGGCACCGGCATGGCACGGCATGGCACCGGCGTGGCACGGCATGGCACCGGCGTGGCACGGCATGGCACCGGCATGGCACGGCATGGCACCGGTATGGCACCGGCATGGCACGGCATGGCACCGGCATGGCACGGCATGGCACCGGCATGGCACGGCATGGCACCGGCATGGCACGGCATGGCACGGCATGGCACGGCATGGCACCGGCATGGCACGGCATGGCACCGGCATGGCACGGCATGGCACCGGCATGGCACGGCATGCCACCGGCATGGCACCGGCATGGCACGGCATGGCACCGGCATGGCACGGCATGGCACCGGCATGGCACGGCATGGCACCGGCATGTCACGGCATGGCACCGGCATGGCACGGCATGGCACCGGCATGGCACGGCATGGCACCGGCATGGCACGGCATGGCACCGGCATGGCACGGCATGGCACGGCATGGCACCGGCATGGCACGGCATGGCACGGCATGGCACGGCATGGCACGGCATGGCACGGCATGGCACGGCATGGCACGGCATGGCACCGGCATGGCACGGCATGGCACCGGCATGGCACGGCATGGCACCGGCATGGCACGGCATGGCACCGGCATGGCACGGCATGGCACCGGCATGGCACGGCATGGCACCGGCATGGCACGGCATGGCACGGCATGGCACCGGCATGGCACGGCATGGCACGGCATGGCACCGGCATGGCACGGCATGGCACCGGCATGGCACGGCATGGCACGGCATGGCACGGCATGGCACGGCATGGCACCGGCATGGCACGGCATGGCACCGGCATGGCACGGCATGGCACCGGCATGGCACGGCATGGCACCGGCATGGCACGGCATGGCACCGGCATGGCACGGCATGGCACCGGCATGGCACGGCATGGAATGGCATGGAATGGCATGGAATGGCATGGAATGGCATGGAATGGCATGGAATGGCATGGAATGGCATGGAATGGCATGGAATGGCATGGAATGGCATGGAATGGCATGGAATGGCATGGAATGGCATGGAATGGCATGGAATGGCATGGAATGGCATGGAATGGCATGGAATGGCATGGAATGGCATGGAATGGCATGGAATGGCATGGAATGGCATGGGATGGCATGGAATGGCATGGAATGGCATGGAATGGCATGGAATGGCATGGAATGGCATGGAATGGCATGGAATGGCATGGAATGGCATGGCACCGCATGGCACGGCATGGCACCGCATGGCACGGCATGGCACCGGCATGGCACGGCATGGCACCGGCATGGCACGGCATGGCACCGGCATGGCACGGCATGGCACCGGCATGGCACGGCATGGCACCGGCATGGCACGGCATGGCACCGGCATGGCACGGCATGGCACCGGCATGGCACCGGCATGGCACGGCATTGAATGGCATGGCACGGCATTGAATGGCATGGAATGGCATGGAATGGCATGGAATGGCATGGAATGGCATGGAATGGCATGGAATGGCATGGAATGGCATGGAATGGCATGGAATGGCATGGAATGGCATGGAATGGCATGGAATGGCATGGAATGGCATGGAATGGCATGGAATGGCATGGAATGGCATGGAATGGCATGGAATGGCATGGAATGGCATGGAATGGCATGGAATGGCATGGAATGGCATGGAATGGCATGGAATGGCATGGAATGGCATGGAATGGCATGGAATGGCATGGAATGGCATGGAATGGCATGGAATGGCATGGAATGGCATGGAATGGCATGGAATGGCATGGAATGGCATGGAATGGCATGGAATGGCATGGAATGGCATGGAATGGCATGGAATGGCATGGAATGGCATGGAATGGCATGGAATGGCATGGAATGGCATGGAATGGCATGGAATGGCATGGAATGGCATGGAATGGCATGGAATGGCATGGAATGGCATGGAATGGCATGGAATGGCATGGAGTGGCATGGAATGGCATGGAATGGCATGGAATGGCATGGAATGGCATGGAATGGCATGGAATGACATGGAATGGCATGGAATGGCATGGAATGGCATGGAATGGCATGGAATGGCATGGAATGGCATGGCACGGCATGGCACCGCATGGCACGGCATGGCACCGGCATGGCACGGCATGGCACCGGCATGGCACGGCATGGCACCGGCATGGCACGGCATGGCACCGGCATGGCACGGCATGGCACCGGCATGGCACGGCATGGCACCGGCATGGCACGGCATGGCACCGGCATGGCACGGCATGGCACCGGCATGGCACGGCATGGCACGGCATGGCACCGGCATGGCACGGCATGCCACCGGCATGGCACGGCATGGCACGGCATGGCACGGCATGGCACGGCATGGCACCGGCATGGCACGGCATGGCACCGGCATGGCACCGGCATGGCACGGCATGGCACGGCATGGCCCGGCATTGAATGGCATGGAATGGCATGGAATGGCATGGAATGGCATGGAATGGCATGGAATGGCATGGAATGGCATGGAATGGCATGGAATGGCATGGAATGACATGGAATGGCATGGAATGGCATGGAATGGCATGGAATGGCATGGAATGGCATGGAATGGCATGGAATGGCATGGAATGGCATGGAATGGCATGGAATGGCATGGAATGGCATGGAATGGCATGGAATGGCATGGAATGGCATGGAATGGCATGGAATGGCATGGAATGGCATGGAATGGCATGGAATGGCATGGAATGGCATGGAATGGCATGGAATGGCATGGAATGGCATGGAATGGCATGGAATGGCATGGAATGGCATGGAATGGCATGGAATGGCATGGAATGGCATGGCACCGGCATGGCACGGCATGGCACGCCATGGCACGGCATGGCACGCCATGGCACGGCATGGCACCGGCATGGCACGGCATGGCACCGGCATGGCACCGGCATGGCACGGCATGGCACCGGCATGGCACGGCATGGCACCGGCATGGCACGGCATGGCACCGGCATGGCACCGGCATGGCACGGCATGGCACCGGCATGGCACGGCATGGCACCGGCATGGCACGGCATGGCACCGGCATGGCACCGGCATGGCACGGCATGGCACCGGCATGGCACGGCATGGCACCGGCATGGCACGGCATGGCACCGGCATGGCACGGCATGGCACGGCATGGCACCGGCATGGCACGGCATGGCACCGGCATGGCACCGGCATGGCACGGCATGGCACCGGCGTGGCACGGCATGGCACCGGCATGGCACGGCATGGCACCGGCATGGCACCGGCATGGCACGGTATGGCACCGGCATGGCACGGCATGGCACCGGCATGGCACGGCATGGCACCGGCATGGCACGGCATGGCACCGGCATGGCACGGCATGGCACCGGCATGGCACGGCATGGCACGGCATGGCACGGCATGGCACCGGCATGGCACGGCATGGCACGGCATGCCACCGGCATGGCACCGGCATGGCACGGCATGGCACCGGCATGGCACGGCATGGCACCGGCATGGCACGGCATGGCACCGGCATGTCACGGCATGGCACCGGCATGGCACGGCATGGCACCGGCATGGCACGGCATGGCACCGGCATGGCACGGCATGGCACCGGCATGGCACGGCATGGCACCGGCATGGCACGGCATGGCACCGGCATGGCACGGCATGGCACCGGCATGGCACGGCATGGCACCGGCATGGCACGGCATGGCACCGGCATGGCACGGCATGGAATGGCATGGAATGGCACGGCATGGCACCGGCATGGCACGGCATGGCACCGGCATGGCACGGCATGGCACCGGCATGGCACGGCATGGCACGGCATGGCACCGGCATGGCACGGCATGGCACCGGCATGGCACGGCATGACACCGGCATGGCACCGGCATGGCACCGGCATGGCACCGGCATGGCACGGCATGGCACGGCATGGCACGGCATGGCACGGCATGGCCCGGCATTGAATGGCATGGAATGGCATGGAATGGCATGGAATGGCATGGAATGGCATGGAATGGCATGGAATGGCATGGAATGGCATGGAATGGCATGGAATGGCATGGAATGACATGGAATGGCATGGAATGGCATGGAATGGCATGGAATGGCATGGAATGGCATGGAATGGCATGGAATGGCATGGAATGGCATGGAATGGCATGGAATGGCATGGAATGGCATGGAATGGCATGGAATGGCATGGAATGGCATGGAATGGCATGGAATGGCATGGAATGGCATGGAATGGCATGGAATGGCATGGAATGGCATGGAATGGCATGGAATGGCATGGAATGGCATGGAATGGCATGGAATGGCATGGAATGGCATGGAATGGCATGGAATGGCATGGCACCGGCATGGCACGGCATGGCACCGGCATGGCACGGCATGGCACCGGCATGGCACGGCATGGCACCGGCATGGCACGGCATGGCACCGGCATGGCACGGCATGGCACCGGCATGGCACGGCATGGCACCGGCATGGCACGGCATGGCACCGGCATGGCACGGCATGGCACCGGCATGGCACGGCATGGCACCGGCATGGCACGGCATGGCACCGGCATGGCACGGCATGGCACCGGCATGGCACGGCATGGCACCGGCATGGCACCGGCATGTCACGGCATGGCACCGGCATGGCACGGCATGGCACCGGCATGGCACGGCATGGCACCGGCATGGCACGGCATGGCACCGGCATGGCACGGCATGGAATGGCATGGAATGGCACGGCATGGCACCGGCATGGCACGGCATGGCACCGGCATGGCACGGCATGGCACCGGCATGGCACGGCATGGCACGGCATGGCACCGGCATGGCACGGCATGGCACCGGCATGGCACGGCATGACACCGGCATGGCACCGGCATGGCACCGGCATGGCACCGGCATGGCACGGCATGGCACGGCATGGCCCGGCATTGAATGGCATGGAATGGCATGGAATGGCATGGAATGGCATGGAATGGCATGGAATGGCATGGAATGGCATGGAATGGCATGGAATGGCATGGAATGGCATGGAATGGCATGGAATGGCATGGAATGGCATGGAATGACATGGAATGGCATGGAATGGCATGGAATGGCATGGAATGGCATGGAATGGCATGGAATGGCATGGAATGGCATGGAATGGCATGGAATGGCATGGAATGGCATGGAATGGCATGGAATGGCATGGAATGGCATGGAATGGCATGGAATGGCATGGAATGGCATGGAATGGCATGGAATGGCATGGAATGGCATGGAATGGCATGGAATGGCATGGAATGGCATGGAATGGCATGGAATGGCATGGAATGGCATGGAATGGCATGGAATGGCATGGAATGGCATGGCACCGCATGGCACGGCATGGCACCGGCATGGCACGGCATGGCACCGGCATGGCACGGCATGGCACCGGCATGGCACGGCATGGCACCGGCATGGCACGGCATGGCACCGGCATGGCACGGCATGGCACCGGCATGGCACGGCATGGCACCGGCATGGCACCGGCATGGCACGGCATTGAATGGCATGGCACGGCATTGAATGGCATGGAATGGCATGGAATGGCATGGAATGGCATGGAATGGCATGGAATGGCATGGAATGGCATGGAATGGCATGGAATGGCATGGAATGGCATGGAATGGCATGGAATGGCATGGAATGGCATGGAATGGCATGGAATGGCATGGAATGGCATGGAATGGCATGGAATGGCATGGAATGGCATGGAATGGCATGGAATGGCATGGAATGGCATGGAATGGCATGGAATGGCATGGAATGGCATGGAATGGCATGGAATGGCATGGAATGGCATGGAATGGCATGGAATGGCATGGAATGGCATGGAATGGCATGGAATGGCATGGAATGGCATGGAATGGCATGGAATGGCATGGAATGGCATGGAATGGCATGGAATGGCATGGAATGGCATGGAATGGCATGGAATGGCATGGAATGGCATGGAATGGCATGGAATGGCATGGAATGGCATGGAATGGCATGGAATGGCATGGAATGGCATGGAATGGCATGGAATGGCATGGAATGGCATGGAATGGCATGGAATGGCATGGAATGGCATGGAATGGCATGGAGTGGCATGGAATGGCATGGAATGGCATGGAATGGCATGGAATGGCATGGAATGGCATGGAATGACATGGAATGGCATGGAATGGCATGGAATGGCATGGAATGGCATGGAATGGCATGGAATGGCATGGCACGGCATGGCACCGCATGGCACGGCATGGCACCGGCATGGCACGGCATGGCACCGGCATGGCACGGCATGGCACCGGCATGGCACGGCATGGCACCGGCATGGCACGGCATGGCACCGGCATGGCACGGCATGGCACCGGCATGGCACGGCATGGCACCGGCATGGCACGGCATGGCACCGGCATGGCACGGCATGGCACGGCATGGCACCGGCATGGCACGGCATGCCACCGGCATGGCACGGCATGGCACGGCATGGCACGGCATGGCACGGCATGGCACCGGCATGGCACGGCATGGCACCGGCATGGCACCGGCATGGCACGGCATGGCACGGCATGGCCCGGCATTGAATGGCATGGAATGGCATGGAATGGCATGGAATGGCATGGAATGGCATGGAATGGCATGGAATGGCATGGAATGGCATGGAATGGCATGGAATGACATGGAATGGCATGGAATGGCATGGAATGGCATGGAATGGCATGGAATGGCATGGAATGGCATGGAATGGCATGGAATGGCATGGAATGGCATGGAATGGCATGGAATGGCATGGAATGGCATGGAATGGCATGGAATGGCATGGAATGGCATGGAATGGCATGGAATGGCATGGAATGGCATGGAATGGCATGGAATGGCATGGAATGGCATGGAATGGCATGGAATGGCATGGAATGGCATGGAATGGCATGGAATGGCATGGAATGGCATGGAATGGCATGGAATGGCATGGCACCGGCATGGCACGGCATGGCACGCCATGGCACGGCATGGCACGCCATGGCACGGCATGGCACCGGCATGGCACGGCATGGCACCGGCATGGCACCGGCATGGCACGGCATGGCACCGGCATGGCACGGCATGGCACCGGCATGGCACGGCATGGCACCGGCATGGCACCGGCATGGCACGGCATGGCACCGGCATGGCACGGCATGGCACCGGCATGGCACGGCATGGCACCGGCATGGCACCGGCATGGCACGGCATGGCACCGGCATGGCACGGCATGGCACCGGCATGGCACGGCATGGCACCGGCATGGCACGGCATGGCACGGCATGGCACCGGCATGGCACGGCATGGCACCGGCATGGCACCGGCATGGCACGGCATGGCACCGGCGTGGCACGGCATGGCACCGGCATGGCACGGCATGGCACCGGCATGGCACCGGCATGGCACGGTATGGCACCGGCATGGCACGGCATGGCACCGGCATGGCACGGCATGGCACCGGCATGGCACGGCATGGCACCGGCATGGCACGGCATGGCACCGGCATGGCACGGCATGGCACGGCATGGCACGGCATGGCACCGGCATGGCACGGCATGGCACGGCATGCCACCGGCATGGCACCGGCATGGCACGGCATGGCACCGGCATGGCACGGCATGGCACCGGCATGGCACGGCATGGCACCGGCATGTCACGGCATGGCACCGGCATGGCACGGCATGGCACCGGCATGGCACGGCATGGCACCGGCATGGCACGGCATGGCACCGGCATGGCACGGCATGGCACCGGCATGGCACGGCATGGCACCGGCATGGCACGGCATGGCACCGGCATGGCACGGCATGGCACCGGCATGGCACGGCATGGCACCGGCATGGCACGGCATGGAATGGCATGGAATGGCACGGCATGGCACCGGCATGGCACGGCATGGCACCGGCATGGCACGGCATGGCACCGGCATGGCACGGCATGGCACGGCATGGCACCGGCATGGCACGGCATGGCACCGGCATGGCACGGCATGACACCGGCATGGCACCGGCATGGCACCGGCATGGCACCGGCATGGCACGGCATGGCACGGCATGGCCCGGCATTGAATGGCATGGAATGGCATGGAATGGCATGGAATGGCATGGAATGGCATGGAATGGCATGGAATGGCATGGAATGGCATGGAATGGCATGGAATGGCATGGAATGGCATGGAATGGCATGGAATGACATGGAATGGCATGGAATGGCATGGAATGGCATGGAATGGCATGGAATGGCATGGAATGGCATGGAATGGCATGGAATGGCATGGAATGGCATGGAATGGCATGGAATGGCATGGAATGGCATGGAATGGCATGGAATGGCATGGAATGGCATGGAATGGCATGGAATGGCATGGAATGGCATGGAATGGCATGGAATGGCATGGAATGGCATGGAATGGCATGGAATGGCATGGAATGGCATGGAATGGCATGGAATGGCATGGCACCGGCATGGCACGGCATGGCACCGGCATGGCACGGCATGGCACCGGCATGGCACGGCATGGCACCGGCATGGCACGGCATGGCACCGGCATGGCACGGCATGGCACCGGCATGGCACGGCATGGCACCGGCATGGCACGGCATGGCACCGGCATGGCACGGCATGGCACCGGCATGGCACGGCATGGCACCGGCATGGCACGGCATGGCACCGGCATGGCACGGCATGGCACCGGCATGGCACGGCATGGCACCGGCATGGCACCGGCATGTCACGGCATGGCACCGGCATGGCACGGCATGGCACCGGCATGGCACGGCATGGCACCGGCATGGCACGGCATGGCACCGGCATGGCACGGCATGGAATGGCATGGAATGGCACGGCATGGCACCGGCATGGCACGGCATGGCACCGGCATGGCACGGCATGGCACCGGCATGGCACGGCATGGCACGGCATGGCACCGGCATGGCACGGCATGGCACCGGCATGGCACGGCATGACACCGGCATGGCACCGGCATGGCACCGGCATGGCACCGGCATGGCACGGCATGGCACGGCATGGCCCGGCATTGAATGGCATGGAATGGCATGGAATGGCATGGAATGGCATGGAATGGCATGGAATGGCATGGAATGGCATGGAATGGCATGGAATGGCATGGAATGGCATGGAATGGCATGGAATGGCATGGAATGGCATGGAATGACATGGAATGGCATGGAATGGCATGGAATGGCATGGAATGGCATGGAATGGCATGGAATGGCATGGAATGGCATGGAATGGCATGGAATGGCATGGAATGGCATGGAATGGCATGGAATGGCATGGAATGGCATGGAATGGCATGGAATGGCATGGAATGGCATGGAATGGCATGGAATGGCATGGAATGGCATGGAATGGCATGGAATGGCATGGAATGGCATGGAATGGCATGGAATGGCATGGAATGGCATGGAATGGCATGGAATGGCATGGAATGGCATGGCACCGCATGGCACGGCATGGCACCGGCATGGCACGGCATGGCACCGGCATGGCACGGCATGGCACCGGCATGGCACGGCATGGCACCGGCATGGCACGGCATGGCACCGGCATGGCACGGCATGGCACCGGCATGGCACGGCATGGCACCGGCATGGCACCGGCATGGCACGGCATTGAATGGCATGGCACGGCATTGAATGGCATGGAATGGCATGGAATGGCATGGAATGGCATGGAATGGCATGGAATGGCATGGAATGGCATGGAATGGCATGGAATGGCATGGAATGGCATGGAATGGCATGGAATGGCATGGAATGGCATGGAATGGCATGGAATGGCATGGAATGGCATGGAATGGCATGGAATGGCATGGAATGGCATGGAATGGCATGGAATGGCATGGAATGGCATGGAATGGCATGGAATGGCATGGAATGGCATGGAATGGCATGGAATGGCATGGAATGGCATGGAATGGCATGGAATGGCATGGAATGGCATGGAATGGCATGGAATGGCATGGAATGGCATGGAATGGCATGGAATGGCATGGAATGGCATGGAATGGCATGGAATGGCATGGAATGGCATGGAATGGCATGGAATGGCATGGAATGGCATGGAATGGCATGGAATGGCATGGAATGGCATGGAATGGCATGGAATGGCATGGAATGGCATGGAATGGCATGGAATGGCATGGAATGGCATGGAATGGCATGGAATGGCATGGAATGGCATGGAATGGCATGGAATGGCATGGAATGGCATGGAGTGGCATGGAATGGCATGGAATGGCATGGAATGGCATGGAATGGCATGGAATGGCATGGAATGACATGGAATGGCATGGAATGGCATGGAATGGCATGGAATGGCATGGAATGGCATGGAATGGCATGGAATGGCATGGCACCGCATGGCACGGCATGGCACGGCATGGCACGGCATGGCACCGGCATGGCACGGCATGGCACCGGCATGGCACGGCATGGCACGGCATGGCACCGGCATGGCACCGGCATGGCACGGCATGGCACCGGCATGGCACGGCATGGCACGGCATGGCACCGGCATGGCACGGCATGGCACCGGCATGGCACGGCATGGCACCGGCATGGCACCGGCATGGCACCGGCATGGCACGGCATGGCACGGCATTGAATGGCATGGAATGGCATGGAATGGCATGGAATGGCATGGAATGGCATGGAATGGCATGGAATGGCATGGAATGGCATGGAATGGCATGGAATGGCATGGAATGGCATGGAATGGCATGGAATGGCATGGAATGGCATGGAATGGCATGGAATGGCATGGATTGGCATGGAATGGCATGGAATGGCATGGAATGGCATGGAATGGCATGGAATGGCATGGAATGGCATGGAATGGCATGGAATGGCATGGAATGGCATGGAATGGCATGGAATGGCATGGAATGGCATGGAATGGCATGGAATGGCATGGAATGGCATGGAATGGCATGGAATGGCATGGAATGGCATGGAATGGCATGGAATGGCATGGAATGGCATGGAATGGCATGGAATGGCATGGAATGGCATGGAATGGCATGGAATGGCATGGAATGGCATGGAATGGCATGGAATGGCATGGAATGGCATGGAATGGCATGGAATGGCATGGAATGGCATGGAATGGCATGGAATGGCATGGAATGGCATGGAATGGCATGGAATGGCATGGCACGGCATGGCACCGCATGGCACGGCATGGCACCGGCATGGCACGGCATGGCACCGGCATGGCACGGCATGGCACCGGCATGGCACGGCATGGCACCGGCATGGCACGGCATGGCACCGGCATGGCACGGCATGGCACCGGCATGGCACGGCATGGCACCGGCATGGCACGGCATGGCACCGGCATGGCACGGCATGGCACCGGCATGGCACGGCATGGCACCGGCATGGCACGGCATGGCACCGGCATGGCACGGCATGGCACCGGCATGGCACGGCATGGCACGGCATGGCACGGCATGGCACCGGCATGGCACCGGCATGGCACGGCATGGCACGGCATGGCACGGCATGGCACGGCATGGCACCGGCATGGCACGGCATGGCACCGGCATGGCACGGCATGGCACCGGCATGGCACCGGCATGGCACCGGCATGGCACCGGCATGGCACCGGCATGGCACGGCATGGCACGGCATTGAATGGCATGGAATGGCATGGAATGGCATGGAATGGCATGGAATGGCATGGAATGGCATGGAATGGCATGGATTGGCATGGAATGGCATGGAATGGCATGGAATGGCATGGAATAGCATGGAATGGCATGGAATGGCATGGAATGGCATGGAATGGCATGGAATGGCATGGAATGGCATGGAATGGCATGGAATGGCATGGAATGGCATGGAATGGCATGGAATGGCATGGAATGGCATGGAATGGCATGGAATGGCATGGAATGGCATGGAATGGCATGGAATGGCATGGAATGGCATGGAATGGCATGGAATGGCATGGAATGGCATGGAATGGCATGGAATGGCATGGAATGGCATGGAATGGCATGGAATGGCATGGAATGGCATGGAATGGCATGGAATGGCATGGAATGGCATGGAATGGCATGGAATGGCATGGAATGGCATGGAATGGCATGGAATGGCATGGAATGGCATGGAATGGCATGGAATGGCATGGAATGGCATGGAATGGCATGGAATGGCATGGAATGGCATGGAATGGCATGGAATGGCATGGAATGGCATGGAATGGCATGGAATGGCATGGAATGGCATGGAATGGCATGGAATGGCATGGCACCGGCATGGCACGGCATGGCACGCCATGGCACGGCATGGCACCGGCATGGCACGGCATGGCACCGGCATGGCACGGCATGGCACCGGCATGGCACGGCATGGCACCGGCATGGCACGGCATGGCACCGGCATGGCACGGCATGGCACCGGCATGGCACGGCATGGCACCGGCATGGCACGGCATGGCACCGGCATGGCACCGGCATGGCACGGCATGGCACCGGCATGGCACGGCATGGCACCGGCATGGCACGGCATGGCACCGGCATGGCACGGCATGGCACGGCATGGCACCGGCATGGCACGGCATGGCACCGGCATGGCACCGGCATGGCACGGCATGGCACCGGCGTGGCACGGCATGGCACCGGCGTGGCACGGCATGGCACCGGCATGGCACGGCATGGCACCGGTATGGCACCGGCATGGCACGGCATGGCACCGGCATGGCACGGCATGGCACCGGCATGGCACGGCATGGCACCGGCATGGCACGGCATGGCACGGCATGGCACGGCATGGCACCGGCATGGCACGGCATGGCACCGGCATGGCACGGCATGGCACCGGCATGGCACGGCATGCCACCGGCATGGCACGGCATGCCACCGGCATGGCACCGGCATGGCACGGCATGGCACCGGCATGGCACGGCATGGCACCGGCATGGCACGGCATGGCACCGGCATGGCACGGCATGGCACCGGCATGGCACGGCATGGCACCGGCATGGCACGGCATGGCACCGGCATGGCACGGCATGGCACCGGCATGGCACGGCATGGCACCGGCATGGCACGGCATGGCACGGCATGGCACCGGCATGGCACGGCATGGCACGGCATGGCACGGCATGGCACGGCATGGCACGGCATGGCACGGCATGGCACGGCATGGCACCGGCATGGCACGGCATGGCACCGGCATGGCACGGCATGGCACCGGCATGGCACGGCATGGCACCGGCATGGCACGGCATGGCACCGGCATGGCACGGCATGGCACCGGCATGGCACGGCATGGCACCGGCATGGCACGGCATGGCACCGGCATGGCACGGCATGGCACCGGCATGGCACGGCATGGCACCGGCATGGCACGGCATGGCACCGGCATGGCACGGCATGGCACCGGCATGGCACGGCATGGCACCGGCATGGCACGGCATGGCACCGGCATGGCACGGCATGGAATGGCATGGAATGGCATGGAATGGCATGGAATGGCATGGAATGGCATGGAATGGCATGGAATGGCATGGAATGGCATGGAATGGCATGGAATGGCATGGAATGGCATGGAATGGCATGGAATGGCATGGAATGGCATGGAATGGCATGGAATGGCATGGAATGGCATGGAATGGCATGGAATGGCATGGAATGACATGGAATGGCATGGAATGACATGGAATGGCATGGAATGACATGGAATGGCATGGAATGGCATGGCACCGCATGGCACGGCATGGCACGGCATGGCACGGCATGGCACGGCATGGCACGGCATGGCACGGCATGGCACCGGCATGGCACGGCATGGCACCGGCATGGCACGGCATGGCACCGGCATGGCACCGGCATGGCACGGCATTGAATGGCATGGAATGGCATGGAATGGCATGGAATGGCATGGAATGGCATGGAATGGCATGGAATGGCATGGAATGGCATGGAATGGCATGGAATGGCATGGAATGGCATGGAATGGCATGGAATGGCATGGAATGGCATGGAATGGCATGGAATGGCATGGAATGGCATGGAATGGCATGGAATGGCATGGAATGGCATGGAATGGCATGGAATGGCATGGAATGGCATGGAATGGCATGGAATGGCATGGAATGGCATGGAATGGCATGGAATGGCATGGAATGGCATGGAATGGCATGGAATGGCATGGAATGGCATGGAATGGCATGGAATGGCATGGAATGGCATGGAATGGCATGGAGTGGCATGGAATGGCATGGAATGGCATGGAATGGCATGGAATGGCATGGAATGACATGGAATGGCATGGAATGGCATGGAATGGCATGGAATGGCATGGAATGGCATGGAATGGCATGGCACCGCATGGCACGGCATGGCACGGCATGGCACGGCATGGCACGGCATGGCACGGCATGGCACCGGCATGGCACGGCATGGCACCGGCATGGCACGGCATGGCACGGCATGGCACCGGCATGGCACCGGCATGGCACGGCATGGCACCGGCATGGCACGGCATGGCACGGCATGGCACCGGCATGGCACGGCATGGCACCGGCATGGCACGGCATGGCACCGGCATGGCACCGGCATGGCACGGCATGGCACCGGCATGGCACGGCATGGCACCGGCATGGCACGGCATGGCACCGGCATGGCACGGCATGGCACCGGCATGGCACGGCATGGCACCGGCATGGCACGGCATGGCACGGCATGGCACCGGCATGGCACGGCATGGCACCGGCATGGCACGGCATGGCACCGGCATGGCACGGCATGGCACCGGCATGTCACGGCATGGCACCGGCATGGCACGGCATGGCACCGGCATGGCACGGCATGGCACCGGCATGGCACGGCATGGCACCGGCATGGCACGGCATGCCACCGGCATGGCACGGCATGGCACGGCATGGCACGGCATGGCACGGCATGGCACCGGCATGGCACGGCATGGCACCGGCATGGCACGGCATGGCACCGGCATGGCACGGCATGGCACCGGCATGGCACGGCATGGCACCGGCATGGCACGGCATGGCACCGGCATGGCACGGCATGGCACCGGCATGGCACGGCATGGCACCGGCATGGCACGGCATGGCACCGGCATGGCACGGCATGGCACCGGCATGGCACGGCATGGAATGGCATGGAATGGCACGGCATGGCACCGGCATGGCACGGCATGGCACCGGCATGGCACGGCATGGCACCGGCATGGCACGGCATGGCACCGGCATGGCACGGCATGGCACGGCATGGCACCGGCATGGCACGGCATGGCACCGGCATGGCACGGCATGACACCGGCATGGCACCGGCATGGCACCGGCATGGCACCGGCATGGCACCGGCATGGCACGGCATGGCACGGCATGGCCCGGCATTGAATGGCATGGAATGGCATGGAATGGCATGGAATGGCATGGAATGGCATGGAATGGCATGGAATGGCATGGAATGGCATGGAATGACATGGAATGGCATGGAATGGCATGGAATGGCATGGAATGGCATGGAATGGCATGGAATGGCATGGAATGGCATGGAATGGCATGGAATGGCATGGAATGGCATGGAATGGCATGGAATGGCATGGAATGGCATGGAATGGCATGGAATGGCATGGAATGGCATGGAATGGCATGGCACCGGCATGGCACGGCATGGCACGCCATGGCACGGCATGGCACGCCATGGCACGGCATGGCACGCCATGGCACGGCATGGCACGCCATGGCACGGCATGGCACCGGCATGGCACGGCATGGCACCGGCATGGCACGGCATGGCACCGGCATGGCACGGCATGGCACCGGCATGGCACGGCATGGCACCGGCATGGCACGGCATGGCACCGGCATGGCACCGGCATGGCACGGCATGGCACCGGCATGGCACGGCATGGCACCGGCATGGCACGGCATGGCACCGGCATGGCACGGCATGGCACCGGCATGGCACGGCATGGCACCGGCATGGCACGGCATGGCACGGCATGGCACCGGCATGGCACGGCATGGCACCGGCATGGCACCGGCATGGCACGGCATGGCACCGGCGTGGCACGGCATGGCACCGGCATGGCACGGCATGGCACCGGCATGGCACCGGCATGGCACGGTATGGCACCGGCATGGCACGGCATGGCACCGGCATGGCACGGCATGGCACCGGCATGGCACGGCATGGCACCGGCATGGCACGGCATGGCACCGGCATGGCACGGCATGGCACGGCATGGCACGGCATGGCACCGGCATGGCACGGCATGGCACGGCATGCCACCGGCATGGCACCGGCATGGCACGGCATGGCACCGGCATGGCACGGCATGGCACCGGCATGGCACGGCATGGCACCGGCATGTCACGGCATGGCACCGGCATGGCACGGCATGGCACCGGCATGGCACGGCATGGCACCGGCATGGCATGGCATGGCACCGGCATGGCACGGCATGGCACCGGCATGGCACGGCATGGCACCGGCATGGCACGGCATGGCACCGGCATGGCACGGCATGGCACCGGCATGGCACGGCATGGCACCGGCATGGCACGGCATGGAATGGCATGGAATGGCACGGCATGGCACCGGCATGGCACGGCATGGCACCGGCATGGCACGGCATGGCACCGGCATGGCACGGCATGGCACGGCATGGCACCGGCATGGCACGGCATGGCACCGGCATGGCACGGCATGACACCGGCATGGCACCGGCATGGCACCGGCATGGCACCGGCATGGCCCGGCATTGAATGGCATGGAATGGCATGGAATGGCATGGAATGGCATGGAATGGCATGGAATGGCATGGAATGGCATGGAATGGCATGGAATGGCATGGAATGGCATGGAATGGCATGGAATGACATGGAATGGCATGGAATGGCATGGAATGGCATGGAATGGCATGGAATGGCATGGAATGGCATGGAATGGCATGGAATGGCATGGAATGGCATGGAATGGCATGGAATGGCATGGAATGGCATGGAATGGCATGGAATGGCATGGAATGGCATGGAATGGCATGGAATGGCATGGAATGGCATGGAATGGCATGGAATGGCATGGAATGGCATGGAATGGCATGGAATGGCATGGAATGGCATGGAATGGCATGGAACGGCATGGAATGGCATGGAATGGCATGGATTGGCATGGAATGGCATGGAATGGCATGGAATGGCATGGAATGGCATGGAATGGCATGGAATGGCATGGAATGGCATGGAATGGCATGGAATGGCATGGAATGGCATGGAATGGCACGGCATGGCACCGGCATGGCACGGCATGGCACGGCATGGCACGGCATGGCACGGCATGGCACCGGCATGGCACGGCATGGCACCGGCATGGCACGGCATGACACCGGCATGGCACCGGCATGGCACGGCATGGCACGGCATGGCCCGGCATTGAATGGCATGGAATGGCATGGAATGGCATGGAATGGCATGGAATGGCATGGAATGGCATGGAATGGCATGCAATGGCATGGAATGGCATGGAATGGCATGGAATGGCATGGAATGGCATGGAATGGCATGGAATGGCATGGAATGACATGGAATGGCATGGAATGGCATGGAATGGCATGGAATGGCATGGAATGGCATGGAATGGCATGGAATGGCATGGAATGGCATGGAATGGCATGGAATGGCATGGAATGGCATGGAATGGCATGGAATGGCATGGAATGGCATGGAATGGCATGGAATGGCATGGAATGGCATGGAATGGCATGGAATGGCATGGAATGGCATGGAATGGCATGGAATGGCATGGAATGGCATGGAATGGCATGGAATGGCATGGAATGGCATGGAATGGCATGGAATGGCATGGAATGGCATGGAATGGCATGGCACCGGCATGGCACGGCATGGCACCGGCATGGCACCGGCATGGCACGGCATGGCACCGGCATGGCACGGCATGGCACGGCATTGAATGGCATGGAATGGCATGGAATGGCATGGCACCGGCATGGCACGGCATGGCACCGGCATGGCACCGGCATGGCACCGGCATGGCACGGCATGGCACCGGCATGGCACGGCATGGCACCGGCATGGCACGGCATGGCACCGGCATGGCACGGCATGGCACCGGCATGGCACGGCATGGCACCGGCATGGCACGGCATGGCACGGCATGGCACGGCATGGCATGGAATGGCATGGCACGGCATGGCACGGCATGGCACGGCATGGCACCGGCATGGCACGGCATGGCACCGGCATGGCACGGCATGGCACCGGCATGGCACCGGAATGGCACGGCATGGCACCGGCATGGCACCGGCATGGCACGGCATGGCACCGGCATGGCACGGCATGCCACCGGCATGGCACCGGCATGGCACGGCATGGCACCGGCATGGCACGGCATGGCACCGGCATGGCACGGCATGGCACCGGCATGTCACGGCATGGCACCGGCATGGCACGGCATGGCACCGGCATGGCACCGGCATGGCACGGCATGGCACCGGCATGGCACGGCATGGCACCGGCATGGCACCGGCATGGCACGGCATGGCACCGGCATGGCACGGCATGGCACCGGCATGGCACGGCATGGCACCGGCATGGCACGGCATGGCACCGGCATGGCACGGCATGGCACCGGCATGGCACGGCATGGCACCGGCATGGCACGGCATGGCACCGGCATGGCACGGCATGGCACCGGCATGGCACGGCATGGAATGGCATGGAATGGCACGGCATGGCACCGGCATGGCACGGCATGGCACCGGCATGGCACGGCATGGCACGGCATGGCACGGCATGGCACGGCATGGCACCGGCATGGCACGGCATGGCACCGGCATGGCACGGCATGACACCGGCATGGCACCGGCATGGCACGGCATGGCACGGCATGGCCCGGCATTGAATGGCATGGAATGGCATGGAATGGCATGGAATGGCATGGAATGGCATGGAATGGCATGGAATGGCATGGAATGGCATGGAATGGCATGGAATGGCATGGAATGGCATGGAATGGCATGGAATGGCATGGAATGACATGGAATGGCATGGAATGGCATGGAATGGCATGGAATGGCATGGAATGGCATGGAATGGCATGGAATGGCATGGAATGGCATGGAATGGCATGGAATGGCATGGAATGGCATGGAATGGCATGGAATGGCATGGAATGGCATGGAATGGCATGGAATGGCATGGAATGGCATGGAATGGCATGGAATGGCATGGCACCGCATGGCCCGGCATGGCACGGCATGGCACGGCATGGCACGGCATGGCACCGGCATGGCACGGCATGGCACCGGCATGGCACCGGAATGGCACGGCATGGCACCGGCATGGCACCGGCATGGCACGGCATGGCACCGGCATGGCACGGCATGCCACGGCATGGCACGGCATGCCACGGCATGGCACGGCATGGCACGGCATGGCACGGCATGGCACGGCATGGCACGGCATGGCACCGGCATGGCACGGCATGGCACCGGCATGGCACGGCATGGCACCGGCATGGCACGGCATGGCACCGGCATGGCACGGCATGGCACCGGCATGGCACGGCATGGCACCGGCATGGCACGGCATGGAATGGCATGGAATGGCATGGAATGGCATGGAATGGCATGGAATGGCATGGAATGGCATGGAATGGCATGGAATGGCATGGAATGGCATGGAATGGCATGGAATGGCATGGAATGGCATGGAATGGCATGGAATGGCATGGAATGGCATGGAATGGCATGGAATGGCATGGAATGGCATGGAATGGCATGGAATGGCATGGAATGGCATGGAATGGCATGGAATGACATGGAATGGCATGGAATGACATGGAATGACATGGAATGACATGGAATGGCATGGAATGGCATGGCACCGCATGGCACGGCATGGCACGGCATGGCACGGCATGGCACGGCATGGCACGGCATGGCACGGCATGGCACGGCATGGCACCGGCATGGCACGGCATGGCACCGGCATGGCACGGCATGGCACCGGCATGGCACCGGCATGGCACGGCATTGAATGGCATGGCACGGCATTGAATGGCATGGAATGGCATGGAATGGCATGGAATGGCATGGAATGGCATGGAATGGCATGGAATGGCATGGAATGGCATGGAATGGCATGGAATGGCATGGAATGGCATGGAATGGCATGGAATGGCATGGAATGGCATGGAATGGCATGGAATGGCATGGAATGGCATGGAATGGCATGGAATGGCATGGAATGGCATGGAATGGCATGGAATGGCATGGAATGGCATGGAATGGCATGGAATGGCATGGAATGGCATGGAATGGCATGGAATGGCATGGAATGGCATGGAATGGCATGGAATGGCTTGGAGTGGCATGGAATGGCATGGAATGGCATGGAATGGCATGGAATGGCATGGAATGGCATGGAATGACATGGAATGGCATGGAATGGCATGGCACCGCATGGCACGGCATGGCACGGCATGGCACGGCATGGCACGGCATGGCACCGGCATGGCACGGCATGGCACCGGCATGGCACGGCATGGCACGGCATGGCACCGGCATGGCACCGGCATGGCACGGCATGGCACCGGCATGGCACGGCATGGCACGGCATGGCACCGGCATGGCACGGCATGGCACCGGCATGGCACGGCATGGCACCGGCATGGCACGGCATGGCACCGGCATGGCACGGCATGGCACGGCATTGAATGGCATGGAATGGCATGGAATGGCATGGAATGGCATGGAATGGCATGGAATGGCATGGAATGGCATGGAATGGCATGGAATGGCATGGAATGGCATGGAATGGCATGGAATGGCATGGAATGGCATGGATTGGCATGGAATGGCATGGAATGGCATGGAATGGCATGGAATGGCATGGAATGGCATGGAATGGCATGGAATGGCATGGAATGGCATGGAATGGCATGGAATGGCATGGAATGGCATGGAATGGCATGGAATGGCATGGAATGGCATGGAATGGCATGGAATGGCATGGAATGGCATGTAATGGCATGGAATGGCATGGAATGGCATGGAATGGCATGGAATGGCATGGAATGGCATGGAATGGCATGGAATGGCATGGAATGGCATGGCACCGCATGGCACGGCATGGCACCGGCATGGCACGGCATGGCACCGGCATGGCACGGCATGGCACCGGCATGGCACGGCATGGCACCGGCATGGCACGGCATGGCACCGGCATGGCACGGCATGGCACCGGCATGGCACGGCATGGCACCGGCATGGCACGGCATGGCACCGGCATGGCACCGGCATGGCACGGCATTGAATGGCATGGCACGGCATTGAATGGCATGGAATGGCATGGAATGGCATGGAATGGCATGGAATGGCATGGAATGGCATGGAATGGCATGGAATGGCATGGAATGGCATGGAATGGCATGGAATGGCATGGAATGGCATGGAATGGCATGGAATGGCATGGAATGGCATGGAATGGCATGGAATGGCATGGAATGGCATGGAATGGCATGGAATGGCATGGAATGGCATGGAATGGCATGGAATGGCATGGAATGGCATGGAATGGCATGGAATGGCATGGAATGGCATGGAATGGCATGGAATGGCATGGAATGGCATGGAATGGCATGGAATGGCATGGAATGGCATGGAATGGCATGGAATGGCATGGAATGGCATGGAATGGCATGGAATGGCATGGAATGGCATGGAATGGCATGGAATGGCATGGAATGGCATGGAATGGCATGGAATGGCATGGAATGGCATGGAATGGCATGGAATGGCATGGAATGGCATGGAATGGCATGGAATGGCATGGAATGGCATGGAATGGCATGGAATGGCATGGAATGGCATGGAATGGCATGGAATGGCATGGAATGGCATGGAATGGCATGGAATGGCATGGAATGGCATGGAATGGCATGGAATGGCATGGAATGGCATGGAGTGGCATGGAATGGCATGGAATGGCATGGAATGGCATGGAATGGCATGGAATGGCATGGAATGACATGGAATGGCATGGAATGGCATGGAATGGCATGGAATGGCATGGAATGGCATGGAATGGCATGGCACGGCATGGCACCGCATGGCACGGCATGGCACCGGCATGGCACGGCATGGCACCGGCATGGCACGGCATGGCACCGGCATGGCACGGCATGGCACCGGCATGGCACGGCATGGCACCGGCATGGCACGGCATGGCACCGGCATGGCACGGCATGGCACCGGCATGGCACGGCATGGCACCGGCATGGCACGGCATGGCACCGGCATGGCACGGCATGGCACCGGCATGGCACGGCATGGCACGGCATGGCACCGGCATGGCACGGCATGCCACCGGCATGGCACGGCATGGCACGGCATGGCACGGCATGGCACGGCATGGCACCGGCATGGCACGGCATGGCACCGGCATGGCACGGCATGGCACCGGCATGGCACGGCATGGCACCGGCATGGCACGGCATGGCACCGGCATGGCACGGCATGGCACCGGCATGGCACGGCATGGCACCGGCATGGCACGGCATGGCACCGGCATGGCACGGCATGGCACCGGCATGGCACGGCATGGCACCGGCATGGCACGGCATGGCACCGGCATGGCACGGCATGGCACCGGCATGGCACGGCATGGCACCGGCATGGCACGGCATGGCACCGGCATGGCACGGCATGGCACCGGCATGGCACGGCATGGCACCGGCATGGCACGGCATGGCACCGGCATGGCACGGCATGGCACCGGCATGGCACGGCATGGCACCGGCATGGCACGGCATGGCACCGGCATGGCACGGCATGGCACCGGCATGGCACGGCATGGCACCGGCATGGCACGGCATGCCACCGGCATGGCACGGCATGCCACCGGCATGGCACCGGCATGGCACGGCATGGCACCGGCATGGCACGGCATGGCACCGGCATGGCACGGCATGGCACCGGCATGTCACGGCATGGCACCGGCATGGCACGGCATGGCACCGGCATGGCACGGCATGGCACCGGCATGGCACGGCATGGCACCGGCATGGCACGGCATGGCACGGCATGGCACCGGCATGGCACGGCATGACACCGGCATGGCACCGGCATGGCACCGGCATGGCACCGGCATGGCACCGGCATGGCACGGCATGGCACGGCATGGCCCGGCATTGAATGGCATGGAATGGCATGGAATGGCATGGAATGGCATGGAATGGCATGGAATGGCATGGAATGGCATGGAATGGCATGGAATGACATGGAATGGCATGGAATGGCATGGAATGGCATGGAATGGCATGGAATGGCATGGAATGGCATGGAATGGCATGGAATGGCATGGAATGGCATGGAATGGCATGGAATGGCATGGAATGGCATGGAATGGCATGGAATGGCATGGAATGGCATGGAATGGCATGGAATGGCATGGAATGGCATGGAATGGCATGGAATGGCATGGAATGGCATGGAATGGCATGGAATGGCATGGAATGGCATGGAATGGCATGGAATGGCATGGCACCGGCATGGCACGGCATGGCACGCCATGGCACGGCATGGCACGCCATGGCACGGCATGGCACCGGCATGGCACGGCATGGCACCGGCATGGCACGCCATGGCACCGGCATGGCACGGCATGGCACCGGCATGGCACGGCATGGCACCGGCATGGCACGGCATGGCACCGGCATGGCACCGGCATGGCACGGCATGGCACCGGCATGGCACGGCATGGCACCGGCATGGCACGGCATGGCACGGCATGGCACCGGCATGGCACGGCATGGCACCGGCATGGCACCGGCATGGCACGGCATGGCACCGGCGTGGCACGGCATGGCACCGGCATGGCACGGCATGGCACCGGCATGGCACCGGCATGGCACGGTATGGCACCGGCATGGCACGGCATGGCACCGGCATGGCACGGCATGGCACCGGCATGGCACGGCATGGCACCGGCATGGCACGGCATGGCACCGGCATGGCACGGCATGGCACCGGCATGGCACGGCATGGCACGGCATGGCACGGCATGGCACCGGCATGGCACGGCATGGCACGGCATGCCACCGGCATGGCACCGGCATGGCACGGCATGGCACCGGCATGGCACGGCATGGCACCGGCATGGCACGGCATGGCACCGGCATGTCACGGCATGGCACCGGCATGGCACGGCATGGCACCGGCATGGCACGGCATGGCACCGGCATGGCACGGCATGGCACCGGCATGGCACGGCATGGCACCGGCATGGCACGGCATGGCACCGGCATGGCACGGCATGGCACCGGCATGGCACGGCATGGCACCGGCATGGCACGGCATGGCACCGGCATGGCACGGCATGGCACCGGCATGGCACGGCATGGCACCGGCATGGCACGGCATGGAATGGCATGGAATGGCACGGCATGGCACCGGCATGGCACGGCATGGCACCGGCATGGCACGGCATGGCACCGGCATGGCACGGCATGGCACCGGCATGGCACGGCATGGCACGGCATGGCACCGGCATGGCACGGCATGGCACCGGCATGGCACGGCATGACACCGGCATGGCACCGGCATGGCACCGGCATGGCACCGGCATGGCACGGCATGGCACGGCATGGCCCGGCATTGAATGGCATGGAATGGCATGGAATGGCATGGAATGGCATGGAATGGCATGGAATGGCATGGAATGGCATGGAATGGCATGGAATGGCATGGAATGGCATGGAATGACATGGAATGGCATGGAATGGCATGGAATGGCATGGAATGGCATGGAATGGCATGGAATGGCATGGAATGGCATGGAATGGCATGGAATGGCATGGAATGGCATGGAATGGCATGGAATGGCATGGAATGGCATGGAATGGCATGGAATGGCATGGAATGGCATGGAATGGCATGGAATGGCATGGAATGGCATGGAATGGCATGGAATGGCATGGAATGGCATGGAATGGCATGGAATGGCATGGCACCGGCATGGCACGGCATGGCACCGGCATGGCACGGCATGGCACCGGCATGGCACGGCATGGCACCGGCATGGCACGGCATGGCACCGGCATGGCACGGCATGGCACCGGCATGGCACGGCATGGCACCGGCATGGCACGGCATGGCACCGGCATGGCACGGCATGGCACCGGCATGGCACGGCATGGCACCGGCATGGCACGGCATGGCACCGGCATGGCACGGCATGGCACGGCATGGCACCGGCATGGCACGGCATGGCACGGCATGGCACCGGCATGGCACGGCATGGCACCGGCATGGCACGGCATGGCACGGCATGGCACGGCATGGCACGGCATGGCACCGGCATGGCACGGCATGGCACCGGCATGGCACGGCATGGCACCGGCATGGCACGGCATGGCACCGGCATGGCACGGCATGGCACCGGCATGGCACGGCATGGCACCGGCATGGCACGGCATGGCACCGGCATGGCACGGCATGGCACCGGCATGGCACGGCATGGAATGGCATGGCACGGCATGGAATGGCATGGAATGGCATGGAATGGCATGGAATGGCATGGAATGGCATGGAATGGCATGGAATGGCATGGAATGGCATGGAATGGCATGGAATGGCATGGAATGGCATGGAATGGCATGGAATGGCATGGAATGGCATGGAATGGCATGGAATGGCATGGAATGGCATGGAATGGCATGGAATGGCATGGAATGGCATGGAATGGCATGGAATGGCATGGAATGGCATGGAATTGCATGGAATGGCATGGAATGGCATGGAATGGCATGGAATGGCATGGAATGGCATGGAATGGCATGGAATGGCATGGAATGGCATGGCACCGGCATGGCACGGCATGGCACCGGCATGGCACGGCATGGCACCGGCATGGCACGGCATGGCACCGGCATGGCACGGCATGGCACCGGCATGGCACGGCATGGCACCGGCATGGCACCGGCATGGCACGGCATTGAATGGCATGGCACGGCATTGAATGGCATGGAATGGCATGGAATGGCATGGAATGGCATGGAATGGCATGGAATGGCATGGAATGGCATGGAATGGCATGGAATGGCATGGAATGGCATGGAATGGCATGGAATGGCATGGAATGGCATGGAATGGCATGGAATGGCATGGAATGGCATGGAATGGCATGGAATGGCATGGAATGGCATGGAATGGCATGGAATGGCATGGAATGGCATGGAATGGCATGGAATGGCATGGAATGGCATGGAATGGCATGGAATGGCATGGAATGGCATGGAATGGCATGGAATGGCATGGAATGGCATGGAATGGCATGGAATGGCATGGAATGGCATGGAATGGCATGGAATGGCATGGAATGGCATGGAATGGCATGGAATGGCATGGAATGGCATGGAATGGCATGGAATGGCATGGAATGGCATGGAGTGGCATGGAATGGCATGGAATGGCATGGAATGGCATGGAATGGCATGGAATGGCATGGAATGACATGGAATGGCATGGAATGGCATGGAATGGCATGGAATGGCATGGAATGGCATGGAATGGCATGGCACGGCATGGCACCGCATGGCACGGCATGGCACCGGCATGGCACGGCATGGCACCGGCATGGCACGGCATGGCACCGGCATGGCACGGCATGGCACCGGCATGGCACGGCATGGCACCGGCATGGCACGGCATGGCACCGGCATGGCACGGCATGGCACCGGCATGGCACGGCATGGCACCGGCATGGCACGGCATGGCACCGGCATGGCACGGCATGGCACCGGCATGGCACGGCATGGCACCGGCATGGCACGGCATGGCACGGCATGGCACCGGCATGGCACGGCATGCCACCGGCATGGCACGGCATGGCACGGCATGGCACGGCATGGCACGGCATGGCACCGGCATGGCACGGCATGGCACCGGCATGGCACGGCATGGCACCGGCATGGCACGGCATGGCACCGGCATGGCACGGCATGGCACCGGCATGGCACGGCATGGCACCGGCATGGCACGGCATGGCACCGGCATGGCACGGCATGGCACCGGCATGGCACGGCATGGCACCGGCATGGCACGGCATGGCACCGGCATGGCACGGCATGGCACCGGCATGGCACCGGCATGGCACGGCATGGCACGGCATGGCCCGGCATTGAATGGCATGGAATGGCATGGAATGGCATGGAATGGCATGGAATGGCATGGAATGGCATGGAATGGCATGGAATGGCATGGAATGGCATGGAATGGCATGGAATGGCATGGAATGGCATGGAATGGCATGGAATGACATGGAATGGCATGGAATGGCATGGAATGGCATGGAATGGCATGGAATGGCATGGAATGGCATGGAATGGCATGGAATGGCATGGAATGGCATGGAATGGCATGGAATGGCATGGAATGGCATGGAATGGCATGGAATGGCATGGAATGGCATGGAATGGCATGGAATGGCATGGAATGGCATGGAATGGCATGGAATGGCATGGAATGGCATGGAATGGCATGGCACCGCATGGCCCGGCATGGCACGGCATGGCACGGCATGGCACGGCATGGCACCGGCATGGCACGGCATGGCACCGGCATGGCACCGGAATGGCACGGCATGGCACCGGCATGGCACGGCATGGCACCGGCATGGCACGGCATGCCACGGCATGGCACGGCATGGCACGGCATGGCACGGCATGGCACGGCATGGCACGGCATGGCACGGCATGGCACCGGCATGGCACGGCATGGCACCGGCATGGCACGGCATGGCACCGGCATGGCACGGCATGGCACCGGCATGGCACGGCATGGCACCGGCATGGCACGGCATGGCACCGGCATGGCACGGCATGGCACCGGCATGGCACGGCATGGCACCGGCATGGCACGGCATGGAATGGCATGGAATGGCATGGAATGGCATGGAATGGCATGGAATGGCATGGAATGGCATGGAATGGCATGGAATGGCATGGAATGGCATGGAATGGCATGGAATGGCATGGAATGGCATGGAATGGCATGGAATGGCATGGAATGGCATGGAATGACATGGAATGGCATGGAATGACATGGAATGACATGGAATGACATGGAATGGCATGGAATGGCATGGCACCGCATGGCACGGCATGGCACGGCATGGCACGGCATGGCACGGCATGGCACGGCATGGCACGGCATGGCACGGCATGGCACCGGCATGGCACGGCATGGCACCGGCATGGCACGGCATGGCACCGGCATGGCACCGGCATGGCACGGCATTGAATGGCATGGCACGGCATTGAATGGCATGGAATGGCATGGAATGGCATGGAATGGCATGGAATGGCATGGAATGGCATGGAATGGCATGGAATGGCATGGAATGGCATGGAATGGCATGGAATGGCATGGAATGGCATGGAATGGCATGGAATGGCATGGAATGGCATGGAATGGCATGGAATGGCATGGAATGGCATGGAATGGCATGGAATGGCATGGAATGGCATGGAATGGCATGGAATGGCATGGAATGGCATGGAATGGCATGGAATGGCATGGAATGGCATGGAATGGCATGGAATGGCATGGAGTGGCATGGAATGGCATGGAATGGCATGGAATGGCATGGAATGGCATGGAATGGCATGGAATGACATGGAATGGCATGGAATGGCATGGAATGGCATGGAATGGCATGGCACCGCATGGCACGGCATGGCACGGCATGGCACGGCATGGCACCGGCATGGCACGGCATGGCACCGGCATGGCACGGCATGGCACGGCATGGCACCGGCATGGCACCGGCATGGCACGGCATGGCACCGGCATGGCACGGCATGGCACGGCATGGCACCGGCATGGCACGGCATGGCACCGGCATGGCACGGCATGGCACCGGCATGGCACGGCATGGCACCGGCATGGCACGGCATGGCACGGCATTGAATGGCATGGAATGGCATGGAATGGCATGGAATGGCATGGAATGGCATGGAATGGCATGGAATGGCATGGAATGGCATGGAATGGCATGGAATGGCATGGAATGGCATGGAATGGCATGGAATGGCATGGAATGGCATGGATTGGCATGGAATGGCATGGAATGGCATGGAATGGCATGGAATGGCATGGAATGGCATGGAATGGCATGGAATGGCATGGAATGGCATGGAATGGCATGGAATGGCATGGAATGGCATGGAATGGCATGGAATGGCATGGAATGGCATGGAATGGCATGGAATGGCATGTAATGGCATGGAATGGCATGGAATGGCATGGAATGGCATGGAATGGCATGGAATGGCATGGAATGGCATGGAATGGCATGGAATGGCATGGAATGGCATGGAATGGCATGGAATGGCATGTAATGGCATGGAATGGCATGGAATGGCATGGAATGGCATGGAATGGCATGGAATGGCATGGAATGGCATGGAATGGCATGGAATGGCATGGCACCGCATGGCACCGGCATGGCACCGGCATGGCACCGGCATGGCACGGCATTGAATGGCATGGCACGGCATTGAATGGCATGGAATGGCATGGAATGGCATGGAATGGCATGGAATGGCATGGAATGGCATGGAATGGCATGGAATGGCATGGAATGGCATGGAATGGCATGGAATGGCATGGAATGGCATGGAATGGCATGGAATGGCATGGAATGGCATGGAATGGCATGGAATGGCATGGAATGGCATGGAATGGCATGGAATGGCATGGAATGGCATGGAATGGCATGGAATGGCATGGAATGGCATGGAATGGCATGGAATGGCATGGAATGGCATGGAATGGCATGGAATGGCATGGAATGGCATGGAATGGCATGGAATGGCATGGAATGGCATGGAATGGCATGGAATGGCATGGAATGGCATGGAATGGCATGGAATGGCATGGAATGGCATGGAATGGCATGGAATGGCATGGAATGGCATGGAATGGCATGGAATGGCATGGAATGGCATGGAATGGCATGGAATGGCATGGAATGGCATGGAATGGCATGGAATGGCATGGAATGGCATGGAATGGCATGGAATGGCATGGAGTGGCATGGAATGGCATGGAATGGCATGGAATGGCATGGAATGGCATGGAATGGCATGGAATGACATGGAATGGCATGGAATGGCATGGAATGGCATGGAATGGCATGGAATGGCATGGAATGGCATGGCACGGCATGGCACCGCATGGCACGGCATGGCACCGGCATGGCACGGCATGGCACCGGCATGGCACGGCATGGCACCGGCATGGCACGGCATGGCACCGGCATGGCACGGCATGGCACCGGCATGGCACGGCATGGCACCGGCATGGCACGGCATGGCACCGGCATGGCACGGCATGGCACCGGCATGGCACGGCATGGCACCGGCATGGCACGGCATGGCACGGCATGGCACCGGCATGGCACGGCATGCCACCGGCATGGCACGGCATGGCACGGCATGGCACGGCATGGCACGGCATGGCACCGGCATGGCACGGCATGGCACCGGCATGGCACGGCATGGCACCGGCATGGCACGGCATGGCACCGGCATGGCACGGCATGGCACCGGCATGGCACGGCATGGCACCGGCATGGCACGGCATGGCACCGGCATGGCACGGCATGGCACCGGCATGGCACGGCATGGCACCGGCATGGCACGGCATGGCACCGGCATGGCACGGCATGGCACCGGCATGGCACGGCATGGCACCGGCATGGCACGGCATGGCACCGGCATGGCACGGCATGGCACCGGCATGGCACGGCATGGCACCGGCATGGCACGGCATGGCACCGGCATGGCACGGCATGGCACCGGCATGGCACGGCATGGCACCGGCATGGCACGGCATGGCACCGGCATGGCACGGCATGGCACCGGCATGGCACGGCATGGAATGGCATGGAATGGCACGGCATGGAATGGCATGGAATGGCACGGCATGGCACCGGCATGGCACGGCATGGCACCGGCATGGCACGGCATGGCACCGGCATGGCACGGCATGGCACGGCATGGCACGGCATGGCACGGCATGGCACCGGCATGGCACGGCATGGCACCGGCATGGCACGGCATGACACCGGCATGGCACCGGCATGGCACGGCATGGCACG